>LLKJ01001023.1:0-23101 GCA_002242865.1 Clarireedia sp. CPB17 | reverse complement strand
GTTCCACCACGCTTCTATACTTTCCTGGCCGCAACTTCCTCCTCCTCCCCCTCCCCCACGATCTACAATGAGTACCTAGTCCTCCACCGAGCCACCCTCAACTCTCAATGCATCGAAAGTCAGGAAAACGACGAAGAAGCTGAGTGCTTTGAAGCAGGCGAAACCCCGGACCAACAAGAGATTGACCATGGAGGTTGGGGCTCAGACACACGCCTCACAGTCCTCAGTGCCTCGTTCACCCGAAAGTCTGCGTCAACGGCAACGAGATCGAATGTCTCCTAGAGGCCGTTTCGCCAAAGCCAACACCTCCACTACTATTTCAGAGCTCGAACACCCACCCAAGTACGGCTTAACGTTACCATCGGCCCCGAAGCCCAAAGTGACGGGAAAGAGAGTGCCCAATTCACAAAAAGGACAGATGCAGGAGGGCGAACGAAAAGACAACGGGTTTTATCGTCGCGATCGAAAAGATGTAGAAGATGTGAAAAGCGGTATTACCCCGGATGGGGGCTCTGCTGGCAGGGAAGGCAGACAATTCACTGTCGCTAAAGTTGGCAATAATGGAAGAATATACCTACGGTAAGACAGGGTGATGCCGGTTGAAACCTATCGTGCTCGTTACCACCACAACGAATTAAATGTTGCAAAGTAAATAGTGACTGACAACTGAAACAGCCCGACAATCCGTCCAGCAAATCAAAGATATCCCCAGCCTTCATTTGTCTTTCCAATGACGCCGCCGGATACTAGTGGACTTGACGCCGCAACTTTTCGCAAGGAGGAAGAAGAAACACAGCAACATGATAGCATTTGGACGCCATTTAAGTCGCCGTCGACGCTAGCAAACAGAGATCAATATTTTGATCAGAGTTCGCCAACCAAGCCACACCATAGAAGGACGCGTTCTTATTCGACTGTTGATGAGCAGCATGCTCCAGTAACCGATGCGGATGAAGGTGCTTTCAAGGTCATTATCGAGAGGCCTGGTACTGGCGCGAAGAAGGTCGACTACTTTCAAGGAACCCCGACTTTGGACGTCCCCATTCCATCGTATAAATTGGGAAAGCCGAGATTCAGCATGCGCGGCACACCAATTCTCCGAGGCTCTTCGTACACAACTACTAATGATGAGGGACGCTCAAGTATATATTCTATTAGAAACGATTCTAACAACGATCCGAATTCGCGGCGTCATACGGTGCGGCTCTCGCGACGTCATTCTGATGCGTCTCCGCAGTTTCGTGGCATGGAAAATGATTCGTCAAGCCCATTTGATCCAAACTATCCAATGCCTTCACCTGCAATTGTTCAGAGATCCAGAGCAATTGCACCAGATATGTTCGATGATCTCACATTCAAACCAGCTTGCGATCACCAGAGTGTCGTCCGTTATGGCGAAAGTGGAGGTATTAGAGCCGCGACACCTGCTCGACTCGTTGCGGAAATTACTTCACCGACCATTGTTGACTATGACCTCCTGTCAGACTTTTTCCTAACTTTCCGGTCATTTTTAGACACTAACGATCTACTGTTGATGCTGGTGGCGAGGTTGCAGTGGGCTGTCGCAAGAAGTGATGAAGTTGGCACGGTGGTCAGGGTTAGAACTTTCGTTGCGATTCGCCATTGGGTGTTGAATTACTTTTTGGACGATTTTGTTATCGACTATGAAATACGGGCGTCATTCTGTGAACTGTTGAATTCGTTCGCCAAAACACTTATGGAAGGAGAAATGCGCACCAAGATTCCACTGAAGATCGTCGAGGAGCTCAAGAAATGTTGGCGAAGGGTATGCGCACTGTATTGGGATGGACCCGATTTTGATCCTGACCTGGGAGTTGAAGCCCCCATCGTCCCCGGGGGAGTCGCCGGATCTCGAGATCCTACTTTGGACCCTAGCTTTTGGGAAACGAAACCGCGTGGTCCGCCACGCCTCGATGGGATTATCGAGCCAGATTTTATGGAGCCTAATACCTCAGCTATGGGAGATGGCTACAACTTTTTTGCTGATGTGTCCCGCGCGGGTCATATTGATTCCATACTGGTTCGTCCACACACAGCCGCGAAAGCTAGTGAATATGGTGAAGATGACCGGCCTTTGTCGCCCACGAGCATCACGAGTGAAGACTTTGTTTCATGCTCCCTCCCAAGCCGAGGTCGGGGAGCTGGAAATATCCATCCGCTAGCTGCTCATCCAGTTCCAGCAAGTTCCATTTACGGCCCTGCGCCGCCTATCGCTACAACTCCTAGAGCCCTGACTGGCAAACGCGTCCGCCCTGCAACCTCCCATAAGCGTAGCGCAAGTTTCTCAGACTCATTGAGGGATCGTCAACCTCAGCCGGAGCCTGCACAGCCAGTACAAAAGGTTATCTACAAGAGTACGGAACTCTTTCTCGCATTGCCTTATGCCGGGAGCCTGGTTAGGGGAAACTTGTTTCCTCCGGGGCAAGCCTTTGTTGACGTTGTCGCTCCGAGTACTCCTGCAGAGTTTAATCGCGAGACTACCCTCTTCCCCCGGACGACTCATCACAAGGATCCTTCGGCAATGGCAGGGCCTGGTATGAAGAAGCTTCTGAGTAGTGTCCGTCGTGCATTGAGCACTAGAGCAGGCCCAAACCCTACTAGTTCCCCAACTCAAGGTAGTTTTCCTCATATACCACCACTCGGGGTACGAGGGGCAACCATCAATCGCCTTCCTGGGACTGCTGTTGTTCCCCAAGCACAGAACAGAAACAGTTCAGTTCGCGCACCCCTGCGGATTGACCTACTTGGCGCAGAAGTGGCTGAGGACTTCAAGAAAGCAGTGCAAGAAGAAGAGGCGGACACTCGTCAGTTTCATAAAAATGAACCACAATCATTTCGAAGTAGTCGCCGTCAATCAGCATTGCATTATTCGACAATGTGTCCTGATGTAACCGTGGATCAGTCAAGCGCAATCACCTACGCATCGCCAAAGAGTGAAGTTACAAATGGAAGTAAGTCTATTGTGATTGTCGACGACACAATGACATTAGGGCTGCCAGTCATGACTGGTGCATTGGCGGCAAGTCCGTCTGTTGACACATTCACGGATGCCTTCATGCACATCTCTGCTGGACCTACCCCACCAATGACACCACCTGGAATCACACTGGGAACACCAAGGCGCTCATCGCATCTACTAGGGCACACTGTCAACCGTAGTCTCTCCCTGCAGGAAATTCCATCATTGATCGGCGATACCCCTCTATCGAACGATGACAGGCGTCCGCCTAGTCAACGGGCAATGCCTAGGCATTCCCTTCGATTCCAGCACCAATCTTACCGAGTAAGAAAATCTCTATCTCTACGACGATACGCTTCATACCACAGTGGCTTCACTCAGCACAGAAGTGAGCGAAGCTTTGATGCCACAACTTACACAGAAGAACAATCTATTGCAGACAGGTTCTCCCGGGGTGCACCGGTGCCTTTACCACTTCGGGTGCTTCGAAGACGACCAGGTGGAAATTTGAGGGGTGTGAACACTATTGAGGATCTACATAATCCAACACTACGCCGACCGATGTCCACCGGATCACTAACTACTTATTCTGACTCCGTTCGAAGCTCATATCTCCTGGGGAGTGGCGATGACAGTCGATACGTAAATGTGGTCAATAGCGATTATGACGAGACACAGGCACGTGTTGATACATTCTCCCTCGGTGCCTTGGCCGCAGCCGCACCGAAGACACGGGTGTCTTTGTTCGACACACACTCATCACAACCGGTTATGCGCCCATCATTTGAGAAGGAAGCACAGATGCTCGCCCAGATTCCTGACGATGACGACGATGATGGAGGTGTTGAGTCTGCCCTCTTGAAACTTGAAGGTAAATTTGAGCAAAGACGATCGCAAAATTCAGTGGGAAGTTTATCACAGGCCGCAATAAACGACGCCAATAGGAACAGTTTTGGTCAGGGCGCATTCAATGCTAGCACATTGACATTGGATGATGATGTTGAAGAGGAAGAAAAGCATAGTCTGTGTAGACATCGGCATCGACGAATCGTCGATTCGGATATATCCAACCTAGCCTCTACTAGTTATCGACCAACGGGCATGTCATTCTCTCGATCATCGGCACCTCAGTCAAGCAGACTAGCTGAATCTTTCTATGAAGATTCTTTCTTGGACGCGGCCTACAGCGGAGATGAGAATCATCAAGGACTTACTCGTGATTGGTCGGGACGTTCTATCCTTCGAGGACCAGACGCAGAACTTCACAGAACGGGCCAGCACACTCCAGAATCATCTCACCCATCCTTCGACTTTGTTACTGAGACGGAGAGTCTCAGACGCATCGCTCCTGGCTCAACCCAACCTCGCCACGAGAGTGGAGATCAATCCTTCCTGGATACTGAGAGCGCGTCTGATCTCTCCTCCGAATTGTCACTGGATGTTATCTCAAAAGCTGACTACATGGAAGACATTTCAACACTGGATGGCCAAGCTTTCCCGTCAGCCACCAATGAAGGAACTTTGTCATGTCGTCCGTCTCGTGATCCGCCATCACCTCCGATAACCTTGGTACAAGCTTTGAAATTGTCCCCTAATACCGCAAATATCCCACAAGTTCACGATCATCAATTGAGCCAAGAACGCGATGGATTACCGCCGACGCCGGACATCACCCCTACAACCGCTCTTGGGTCAAGCGGATTCGGCAGAGATCAAGGCTTAGCACCACCAGTTGATTCATCACGGCCTCGTGGTGTAAGTGAGGCATCTCGAAAGACTTCCGTTCATCTTCCGTTCATCTTAGCTTTCGACTCTCGAGTCCTGGCCCAACAGTTCACGCTTATCGAGAAAGATGCTTTGAATGAGATTGATTGGAAGGATTTGATAGAGATGCGTTGGAGAGACGCTGCTACAGATACTCGATCTTGGGTTGAGTTCCTTCGCACTTCGGAACCTCGAGGCGTTGAGGTTGTCATTGCGCGATTCAACATTATGGTCAAATGGGCGGTTTCTGAAATTGTTCTTACAGGCGATCTCGAGGAGCGGGTACGCTGCATTATCAAGTACATCCACATAGCCGCCCACTGTCGCAAGTACAGAAACTTTGCTACAATGACTCAACTTACTGTGGCTCTCACTTCAAAGGATATTTCTCGTCTCACGTCCACATGGGCTCATGTCCCAGCTAGCGACATCCACACACTCAACCAAATGGAAGAGCTTGTAACTCCAACTAGCAACTTCCACAACATCAGGGCCGAAATGGAGGGTTCGGGTGCAGAGCAGGGCTGTGTTCCTTTCGTTGGTATCTACACGCATGATCTCATTGTCAATTCTGAACGTCCAAGTCACATTGCTAGCACACCAACGACGGAGCCATTGGTCAATTTCGAAAGATGCCGCTCTGATGCCACGATTATCAAGAATCTCCTTCGTCTTCTCGAGGCCAGTCAACTTTACAGATTCCTTCCAATCGAAGGTATCACCGAAAGATGTCTTTGGATGGCTGCTCTTCGAGACGAAGATATTGCCAAGTACGGAAAGGAGATTCAAGTCTGATTCTTCTTGTCTTGCAGTCATCATATGAAGCATGAACATTTTCGCCGCAGCGCCAATCCTTCCCTCCAGCCACTTACTTTTCTGATGCCATGAATAAATGGATCAGAATTAGCACCTACTTTGTAATTTTTGAGACCTTTTGTGTAAAGCTTTTGTAATTCATTCACACCTCATACCTCTCAATTTTTGAGACCAGCTCTTTTCGATGGACACACTTCTTCTTCATGTATCTTTTTTTTTAAGGTCCCTCTGCCTTAGAAGCATAGTCAGCGAGCGAGCGTATCCGCCCTAATCCCGAGCAACTGCTTTGTAATTCTCATTTCTCTCTGTACGCTTGCTGCTGTCGCTTCGCTTTTTTTACTTACCTTTCTATGACTACGACTGTCACGACTTTTTTTGGACCCGATTGTTTGTTGTACTACTTATTACGCTTGTTGTTTTGGTGCGTTGCTTAGCTCTACGGAGCTTGAAGCTGTTTTTGGGGATATGATGGGGGTTTTTGGCTGGGAGATTTTGGGGGGCAGATAAAGGGGGGATTTTGAGTCTGGTCGTATGGGACTTTGTATGAAGAGATGGTGTGCTCAGACGCATATATGGATGGAGGGAGGGAGGAGTGGGCGAATGGATGCACATAGAGAATTTTGCTTGCTTGTATGGATGGATGGTTTGGTGGATGGCTGGCTGGTCTGCTTTGGGTTGGTGGGATGGGTTCGGGGAATGGATGGAGGGATGGATTGATTGATCGAAGCATGGGTGGATGGGATGGATCGGAATCGTATACCCCCTGAGCGCACATCCTAAGTGTTTGATTTGTGAGAATAAGAAGTAGTTGCAGGACAATGAGGGAAGTGGGAAGAGAAGATAAGATGCCAGAGGAGGGAGTTATGATATGATAATACAATGAAAGTGGAAGTGGAAGTGAGAACAGGGAGACTAAGCTTTGACTGTGGACTTGTGACATGTGCTTGTTTTTGCTTGATGCAATATGTGATGCGTGAGGTGTTGCGTGGGATGGGGATGTGTTCTAGTTCCGTGAGTCTGTTTCTCTGCTGGGTATGTAATACTTGGATTGGGAGGAGGGATGGATGGGATGGGTAGGTCAACCGAGCGGTAATCGCCGCCGGTGTAGAAGGCAATGATGGCAAGTGTCAGTCACTTCTATGGAGTGAATGTCGGAAGCGAGTAACTCGGTAAAGTGCTGATATCCCTAGGGCAAGCAAGTCATATGCGGTATGCGCTGAGCTGAGTTCAAATTCAAGTTCGTACTTCCTCCGCTAATTCAGATATCCAGGGGGAGAGAAGCTTAAGCAGGTAGTAAAGTGAGAAGTGACAACAAAACCGGCAAAACCGACTTCTACGCCATATCGGCAGGCAGCGTGCTGGGTGGGTTGTTTGATGATATTAAATAATATATAAGGTAGCTGGTAGCTGGTTGGTGGTTGGTGGTTGGTTAGAGAGAGGGTGGGAGAGTGAATAGTGAATAGTAAAGGCGGAAACGGAAAACTATCAAGACGAGCAAAGCTCGGATGATCAATCAGCCAGCAGCAAATAGTCCGGAGAGGCAGGCATCATAAGAAAACAAAACTGCGGAGGCTTTTTTCTCTTACGTGGACATGTCTTCTCCAAGATATACTGGCCGGACTATTTCTCTTTAATCCAATCCGAACAAGGTTAGCTTACCATTCAGGTACAAAAGCCATGCAGGTTGCGGTTTTCCAATATCGCTTGCTCTCGAGTTATCATAACCATGGACCCCCAATCAAACAATATTGTAATCACCGCAGAATGCCTCTGCAAAGCATATATCTTCACTTGTGAAATAGC
Source organism: Clarireedia sp. CPB17 (assembly GCA_002242865.1). Lineage (NCBI taxonomy): Eukaryota > Fungi > Ascomycota > Leotiomycetes > Helotiales > Rutstroemiaceae > Clarireedia > Clarireedia sp. CPB17. The sequence continues at coordinate 15,738 of LLKJ01001023.1, read as the reverse complement.
TAGGTCCAAGCTCCCGCTGGAAGCTAATGTCTGTCACTGTGACTCCTGTCGCCACTCTACCGGTGGACTGCACGTTGCTGACACAACATGGCCTCAGCCGCGCGAGGATGTAAATATCAGCGGACTCGCAAAATATCAAATTTCTACAGATATCACGTATCGATTCTGCGAGACATGCTCGACCCCCCTGTTTCGTGAGTCGCAGAAGTACCCGAGCAAGCTAGGCGTCTTTACCGGGTCGCTGAAAAACATCGACGCTGATCTTATTAAATTCACCAAGAACATTTTTGTAGAGGACACTATTGATGGTGGTGCCTCGGTCTGGTTTAGGAAGCCCAATGCCGACGGTAAGGAGATCCCGCGGTACCGCGAGTTTGAGGGAGAATTGTCGTGGGACTGACCACAGACATCGAGCTCAACAGGATCAGAGACTAAGCAAGAATACGAATCTATCCCTATACGGTGTCACTGCAAAGGTATCCAACTAACCGTTCATCGTGGAAATTATGCTAGCCAAAAGAGAGAGGAGCTACCAGCGTTCATCGATCCCAGGACAAACAAGCATGTCACGGTGTTCGACGTATGCGATTCTTGCCGTCTGCAGTTAGGACACGATATCGTTCACTGGACGTTTGTTGAGCTGGCCAACATCACTCAGGCCGATGGTGGTGCATTCCCCAAGACGATAGTAGAGCTCAAGGCAGCTGTAGATGCCGGCGATCAGGCAGTCGGGACGCTGGCCTGCTATGACTCGTCCCCACCACACATCTATCGGTATTTCTGCAAGACCTGCTCTGCATGCGTTTTCTACACCTGGGATCATCGACCGCAGACGGTCGATCTGGCGGTTGGTTTGCTAGCGGCACCTGATGGAGCTAGGGCTGAGGGATTCTTGTCCTGGAGATATGGAGACCCGCCATCCTGGATGGATGATACTCACGGAGGATGGCGTGAAGGGCTGGCGAACAGAGTGGTGGCTACCGCGGAGGAGTTTCGGATTGCACGGGACTATCCCAAGAGTTGGAAGAGGCTTTTAGCAGAGGCTTAAACTACTACCCCGCGATTTGGGGCCCCACCACAAAACATGACGGTTACGAACACCCTTCTGGAATTGGGAGTCGAATATCGCCATGTCATAACTTTTGTGCTTCACTTCTGGCCTCTTATTTGATTAGATTTTTGCTCGATTCTAGAGGTCTTTCGAGCCATTTTTGTAATTCAATCCAGGCGCTGCCTCCAATTCTAAACGACTGCTGTGAAATGCGTATGCGTTAGTATCGACCAAGCCCAATGTCGGATATGAGAATCTTCGAATTCAACACACAATTGTCAGTCGTAGCTCTAGTCTTTATCACATATACACCCTCTTGCAGTTGGATCAAATTCTATACTGATTTGTTTTGCATGTTGCTTCGCCACTTATATTTAAGAACCCCCCTTTTCTAGTCCTTTATTCGACTATGCCATTCATCCTATTTAGTCATCTATCGTCTATCATCTAAACGTTTACCCAAAAGAGTACACCCCGGCACCGCTCTCCACATCCGCCCTTGTCCTCGACCTCCTGCCCCTCTATCGAACTAGTCCTTCCCACTAGCAATCAACTGCTCCATAATATCCGCAAATCTAGCCGGAACATTCCCCTTCTCCTGTCTTGCCTCGCCCACTGCCAACAACACCTTTTTAATGCCGACTCCCACCTCATCGCTGCCTGTATATCCCTTTAGTAGATTGAGCGATTCTGCTAAATCCGCTTCCGTGTCGAACGCTTGCAATTCTTTAAGAATCGTCGCTAGTTCATCAAACGTGTTGACGTTAGGGACAGCAAGCTCGCGGTTGAAAATTGGCTGAAGTTCAAGTTGCCTGAGAGCGCTTCGGTTCGAGGTTGTACCGAGGATTAGGAGACGACGGGGCTAAGGGAGGCATGTTAGTGTTGTTGTTCTCAAACTTGAAATAAGGGACATATTGGAATATGGGAAGCCACTTACTGAAGGTGGTTGTTTGGTTAAAAGGACCATGAGAGCTTGGAGGACGGCGTTGGAAAATCTAGGGCCAATAGGTACCCATTCGATAATACGCTCGATGTTGTCGATAACGACAATATTCTGAGGAGATTTGTATGCGTCGGAAAAGACCTTATTGAGGTATTGAATCTTAGCCATTTCGCTAAACCCGACCATATTCTCGGCAGAGACGAGTTTGATGAAAGGGAATTCAGAACTCTTTGCAATTGCTGCAGCAAGAGCAGTCTTACCAGACCCTGGAGGGCCGTGAAGAAGAACGGATAGAAGAGGTGTAGTGGCTGAGTCTCGGACGAGGTCAACGAAGAGACGACCATCTTTGAGAATATTATCAATGTATCGACTGAAATGTAGGATTCCTGCAGCCATGGCCGTCTCCAATTCTTCTTCAGAAACACCAAACGCCGGTTTTACTTCTTCGAGAGCCTTCATGAAGTCACCACGATTGACCTTCATGTTCTCAATGTCGTCGCTGACACCTGCGACGGTTCCAACTTTAACATGTCGGTTGAACGCGAAGGATGATGCGGACTTGACTAGACCTCCAATTTCTGCTCCTGAGAAGTTCTTTGTCAAGTAAGCAAGTTCTGCAACATTTACATCCGAATCCATGACGTTGTTGTCGCGCATCTTCGATGTGTGAATTTTGAGAATCTGGGCTCTGCCTGCTTCGTCTGGCAAGGAGATCTCCATATGGACCTCCAAACGTCCAGGACGAAGTAAGGCATCATCAATCATATCCATACGATTAGTCATTCCAATAAGAAGAATGTTGTTGAGCTGGTCAACACCATCGAGCTTGGACAGTAACTGATTGACAACACTGTCACCGACACCGGTTCCGCCACCTGCTCCGCTTCCTCTTTGCTTACAAACGGCATCGAGTTCGTCGAAAATGATGATGTGAAGACCGCTCTCGTCTCCCTTCTCCTTATATTCCTTCTCTGCATCTGCGAAGAGCTTTCTAATGTTTTCCTCAGACTGACCCACATACTTATTCAGTACTTCAGGACCATTAATGACTTTCGGCTCTCTCGAATTCAGCATCTTTCCGATTTGACGAGCAATAAGTGTTTTTCCTGTACCAGGAGGACCATATAACAGTATACCTTTCACGTGCTGGATACCCAGTTTTTCGATCAACCCCGGTGGGAAGATACGAGAAGCGAAAGCTCTTCGGAATATAGCACTGAACTCTGTATCGAGACCACCTATTCCCATGTTTTCAAATTTGAAGTCCGGGGCAATGATGGAGTTGGCCGCAGGTCGTTTAGACGAGCCCTTCAGCTTGATAGGTGATTTTGCATCTTTGTAAAATGTGATAGGAGTTGTCCTCACTAAGATACCCCGCGCTTGCGGATTCGAAACCGTCGGCGCAGCCGCAGAGCTTTTCTCCATACTCAAGTCAACCAGCTGAACAGTCTTGACCAAGAAAGACAATGGGACGTTCTTATGGTCCATAAGAAGTCTCTGGCCCGGCGCAAAAATCTGGTTTTCGAACCATTTAATGAAAACATTTGCGAGTTCATCCTGGTCATAGGGTGTATCCGTGAACTTCTTCGCAGAAGCAAATCCAACTTCAACATCCAAAGCCCCAAGGTAACAACTTCCACCCTGATAGAATGGATCATATGTTTCCGCCACTATCCGGTCCAGCATTCCAACATTACACCATGTTCGCTGCGGATCCGACAAACTTATACATCCAGGAGGAAAGCCGTCCAGTGGTCTAGCAGTAACAACATTCATGCCATTCAATAACAAGTATAAATCAGATCCATCCGGGTTTGCTGGAAAGTCCATAGGCGATACTGCGGACCTGGGTGGAAGGTTAGTTTAAACCACCCTCTGTGTCAAGCTTGGGAATACATACAGATTGCCGAAAATAAATTGATTGGCCTTCGTCTTGTCCTCGATTTTTGCAATGTTGAGTTGTGCTTTCCGTGGGGGCGCTTGACCTCTGCCGCCAGATGGCCTCATAGGAACAGCTTGTCTAGGCGATTGCATAGGAGATTTCTGATCTGGACGTCCGCCGAAACCTCCCCTCGGGTCATCGTAACCACCCATAGGCGTATCATCTCGTGGAGGAAGAGGTGGCTGTCTGCTATAGCCAGGTTGACCTCCTTGAGGATCCCCTCTTGAAGCTTTTGGTCCCTGTCCGAAGAGATTCTGTCGAATGTTCATCGTGCTCGTAGTTTTGTGTCCCTCTAAAGTCACTGGTAAAATGTGAAAGAAAGAAGGTATTCGTCGAAGCACTTGGGAGCAGAATGAAGGCGGGATAAGGTGAAACTCGTTTTATGTATGTACACGAATGAGTTTGTTGTAGAGTTGGACGAGGCACCAGCCTTACGAGAGTGTAGAAACTGTCCTTTGAACAATGACTCAACGTTCAAATGGACAGATATGGGTTTAGTGAATGAATAAAATAGTATTGTATTCCAACAGTCCCTTTTCCTAATGAACTATCTCGAGAAACAAACATGAAATTCCCAGGGTGGACTGTGCCTTTTATGTTGCGGCTTCTGTCGCTGGCTGGTTTGACATCAGCAACTGGTGACCGAGCGTCACTAATGATTGGGTTCGCCCTGTCAGGGCCGACCCCATCCCCGGAATCCTTATCGCAACCTCTCAGTCTTGATCTAGATTTCTTTGTACAGACCGGGGATCAACAACTTCGTTTGCCAATTATGCCTCTGTGAGTGTGCAACTTCATAATCTTAAGGGGCTTCTTACTGATTTACCCACAGTCATTTATTAGGCAAGAAATCTTGGAATGTTTACAACCAGGACAACATCGAACGAGTCCGCCGCGATGAAACCGCCGCGAAAGCTAGAGAGGAGGCGGAGGAGCAATGGATGCAAGAGCTAGATGCAGAGCGTCGCATGCAGATTCTACGAGGAGAAATACCTACACCATTACCAATCGAAGACAAGAAAGACGACGAAGAAGAACCCCGGGAAAGACGATCGCACAAAGATGGCAAAGAGCGCAAGAAGAGAAAAAGGGCCGGGGAAAATGATACTGATTTTGAGATGCGCATTGCGGCTCAGGAATCACAAACCTCAGAAAATGATCGTCAGATTGTGTTACGAAAGTCCATTGACGCCCCTTTGGTTGATCACGCTGGACACATCGATTTATTCCCACAAGAACAGCCACAAAAGCCTTCGGTGGAGAAGAATGCAGAGGCCGAGAAGGAAAAAGAGAGAAAGAAGAAAGAATATGAGGATCAATACACCATGCGTTTTTCTAATGCGGCAGGATTCAAGCAAGGACTTGATAACCCTTGGTATTCGAAAGCGACTCCAGAAGCGAAGGCCATTGATGAAGATAACCCGGGTAAGGATGTTTGGGGAAACGAAGATCCACGACGAAAAGAAAGGGAAGCTGCGCGGATTGTATCCAAGGATCCTTTGGCTGCCATGAAATTAGGTGCCGCTCAAGCGCGACAGGTCAAGAAGGAGAGGGAGCAGTGGAGGAAGGAGAAGGAGAGAGAAATGAAAGACCTTAAAGCAGAAGAGCGAAGTAAGAAAAGGCGAAGACGAAGCGATGGCGATGATCTAGAGGACGATCTAGAAGGGTTTGACCTAGCCAGACCTCAGAAGAAGTCACGCAGTTCTCGTAGAGATGATTCTGATCACGAACGCGACAAGGAATCAAGACATCGACACCGACACAGTCGACGATCAGAGCGTGATGAAGGTGATCGACACCGCAGGCATCGTCACCGGCATCATCATAGAGACTAGTGTTTCTTTCCATAATACTACAATTTGATACAGCAAATTAGATACCCCAGAACATAATCAATACTCAATTTTGACCTCAAACATATCCTTCTTCACTAACTCACCCAAATCCGTTGCCTCCATCTCTTCCAGCGCCCTCTTAACCTCCTTGTAAGTTTCCTCTGATAAGCCCTCCTTCCTACTACTGTAGATGTCCAAACCCTGCGGCGTGAACATACTCGGCGCAAACCAAGTAACAACCCATCTTTCCTTCTCCACTTCGCCAATATCCCTCTCACCCCATCCCAACACCTCCCAATGACTACTCGCTATTTTCAACAAGCCTTTGCCCCTCCAGTTCCACGCGCCGTCCCCGTCAGGTGTGTCGATGCCGTGTATGCTTTTGGGCTGTGGCATCCATGTTTTGGTAGTAGGGACGGAGGTTACTTCGTCGTCAAGAAGAGGAGGCGAGCCGGGTTTACTTGGCGGGATGATTTTATAGGTAATCCGGACGTTCTTGGCGCTTTTCCACATGGGGAGCGTGGAGTGAGTGACGGACCAGGTGTGTTGAAGCCATTCGAGGGACGGGGTGGTGAAGTCGGCTGAGGGGTGGCTGTATTTGATAGGGGATCGAATGGTTATCTTGGATGATGTCGCGTCTGCCATTTCTGCTATGATACCGCAATTGACGGGTAGGAAGTTGTTGCCGCTCTTGTCGTGTATGAACTTTGAAGTCAAGAAATGCTGATAATGGATATCTCAGAAACAATAAACAGACCGTGCGGGAAGTGGCTGCATGCAAACCTGTTTCTTACAAGTACAGTATGGCACGCAAAATGATATACCTACATCGATAACAACTCACCGTTCAACAATATGGTTAGAGCAGTGTTTCAGTCCAGCTTCTGTCTATCCAAATTTCATGATAGCAGATAAGGAGCTCATGTGGGCCTGAAACTATCTGCAAGGCTGATGTCACGCCTCGTCTTGTCCAACAAGCAATTGATTTCAATTCCAACCAGCAGGCCCTTCGTCGCTCAATCCAAAATTGACACCTCATCCTTTTTCCTCTAATTCTGTTTCCATCACAATGGATCTTAGCGATGGCGATTCCGACGCCGCTGACATGGCCGCCTTAATGGGCTTTTCCAGCTTCGGTTCTCAAAATCCCCCTGCAAAGAAACGCAAATTTAACCCCTCAACCGATGCATTCGTGTCCGGTGAAGAACTACAAAAGATTGATCGAGGAGGAAAGAAGGGGCAAGGTAGTGGAGGGAACAATATTCCGCTTGGTAAAATGCGAACGATTGGTGTGAAAAGCGAGAGGAACAATGAAGAAGAAATAGACATGGATGATGAGGATGAAGAAACTGCCGAAGGAGGGGCGACTCTTAGAGAAGAAGGCAAAATGGAAGGGGAGGAGGAGGAGGGCCCAAACTATATCGACACAAGCGCGCCGGCGCCGCTCGAAGCGCAGACCCAAAATCAGCAGCTCAATCCAGAACACGCAGAAATGCAAGCCAAGATCGACTCAATTCTCAATTCAATACCTCCCGCTCAAAATGTAATCGCAGAAGTGCCGAACTTGATACCGCTCCCGGCACGACCTCAATTCCACGGCACACATGGTATCGCGGGTAGTTCGAAACAGGACCAGAGAGGTCAAAAAGGTCAGAGGAACGATAGGTGGTACGAGGGGTATTGTGATCCGAGTTTTAATGAAAACCCGTGGGCCAAATTGGAGAAGGAGATGGGGCTACAGACGAAGGGAGTCTGGATTGAGAGGCAGTAAAGTGTTGATGTTTGCAGAGATCACTTTGCTCCGGTTTAGTCTGATAGCACAATCGGCAATAGTGAGTGCATTTAGGGCGAGCTGAGGCAGCTCTGGACATGGAGAGATAGACAGTCAAAACTTAGCAAGTTAAACAGCCTCTAGCTGGACTCGAGCTCAAATGGGGTATGTTGAATTCTGGTGTTACAATTAATCATCGAATCCGTGAAACTCCTCGTCTGCATCCTCTTCAATCTTCCTCTTCTTCACTTGCTCGATCAGAGCCTGCAGTTCCTTTTCCTTTTCCTTTTCCTCCTCTGTCATCTTCTCCAGTCTCTCAGCCTCTCTCTTCCTCTTCTTCCTTTCTCTTTTGACCTCCTTAAGATCCTGCTTCTCATGCTTCTGACTCCAGGCTTCCCTCTCCTTCTTCTTTTTCAGTTGCTCCTCCGTAGGCACATAAGGGCCGGCATTCTTAGCTTCTTCCATTGCAACTCGTCTTGCTTTCTCTCTGGCTTTGTCTTTGTAGGCATATTCTGATAGATTTAAGCTGACACCCAAAGTCTTATCACCTTCCCACTTCTTCAGTTCGGGCATTTTCGGTAACCTAACCAGTGCCCATGCATTTCCAAGCTCAGTCCAATCAAGGTCGGCGACTCGGAATATACTACTTGCTTGATGTTTTGAATATGCTTTCACCCAACTCACAAAAGCTCGCTGTCCCTTGTCATAGAGAGCACGGTCTGCAAGTACTTCACGACGCATCTTCGAGATTAGCTTGCTGGTGTCATTATCGGTAATATTGATTTGGGGTCGCTTAAGAGGTGTAATAGGAGTTTTTCGGATTTCCAGAAAGGGGATATAGTCTTCTTCCCGACCTGGCTGCAAAAATATGACACTCAGGCCCTTGCGTCCAGCTCGTCCAGCTCTTCCGCATCGATGGAGGAATACTTTAGGATCCGAGGGTGGATCGATCTGTACAACAAGATCAACCTGAGGGATATCGAGACCTCTAGCAGCCACATCAGTGGTGAGTAATATCGAGGATGTTACCGCAGCTACGTATTTTGAGAAATTCTTTTGTCGTACATTGGGCGGATGTTTCCCGTGTAGTGGAATCAAGGTGAATTGACTTGGCAGCACTGCCGAGAGTATGTGTTGGAAGTAATCAACCGCCGCACAAGTCGAAAGATATATGATAGTCTTCTGGGGAGTCGGCTCTAGCTGTGATAACAGAGATAGCAAGGCAGGGAACTTGTGGGTTGGTGGAGTCAATAGGTAGGACATCTGCAAACTTGCAGGGGTCTTTTTGTCATCTCCTCCAGCACCCTTAACTTTCACTGCGATTTTCACAGGATTTCGTAGACCAACTCGTACAATCTCTCCTACAGCTTCACTAACACTCGCACTGAAAAGACCCGTTCTTCTTTGCTTCGGCAGACGGGCTAGGATCTTCTGCAAGTCATCTTTGAAACCTAGATCCAGTAAACGATCTGCCTCGTCCAAGACCAAAACTTCGAAAGAAGACTGCGGGCAATGCGCATGTGGAGATGAAAGGAGCTCTAGCAGTCTGCCAGGTGTTGAGATTAGGAGATTCGGACTGTTCTTAATGAACCTGCTAAGATCTTGCGATGGGGTCGTCGTGCCACCCAGAAGGAGCTGCGGAACTACTCTTAGGACTGAAGTGGGTTTTCGCTTCTCACCCTCCTCCAATGGCTTGAGAGCTTCCGCAGATGGTTCATGAAAGGCGAGTAACGAGGTAAGTACATTGTGGATTTGTGTCGCGAGTTCACGAGTGGGCGATACAATTATAGCTCCGACATGATGCTTTTTGATGGGCTCCTCTAATCGAAGTAGCTTTTCGACGACCGGTATAAGGAAGGACAAGGTTTTTCCACTACCTGTGACAGCCTAAGAATTGTCAGTGGTGACTAGCAAAGGAGACGAAGCAGACCTACCTCGACGACAACATCTTTGTTGCCCATGAACAATGGTATGGTGGAAGCTTGTACTGGAGTCATCTTTTCAAACCCCATTGACGAAGTAGCATCCAGAATCCATTCCGCCAATGGAGTTGTTAGGGCATCCCAAGCCCGCGGATCCTTTTTCGCATTCTCTTTATTGACGGCCATGTTGTCTCGTTTCTTAGAAGGCTTTTTGGCTGCGCGCAATTCGACTTGGATTCGCATTGAGGTGGATCTGGAGAAATTCCCAAAATTTTCTTATCTTATCGGCCTCATTTTTTTGCCCAACCATTGCCCGCTTGCGATTGGTCGCACTTTTACTCGTAATGAGCTTGATAAATGTACCCCATGTTTCCTTATGCACTTTTGAAAGCTTCTCAAGCCTTTCTACGTCAGAATCTTCCAATCTTCCAATCTTACCAGTCCAGTAGTAAGTAACCTTAAACACCCGGGATCTACAGTAATTGTTCGTTTACCAAGTTGTCGTCAATGTAAACAACATTCAACTCTCTCTCTGTAATACCTTATCAATATCCAAAAACAAAGCAATCCGTCTTTGTCTTCGACCCAGATCCTCCTTATATCTGTCCTCTCTTACATGTGACGGTGCTCGCGTGCTTAGTCACTCAAAATATTCTTCGGCACGACTCTTATCTGCGTGTCTCTCATTTTGTCAACTTTTTGACACTGAGAAAAATAGTCGTCTTATCCTCCAGCCCATGTGCCACGTTTACACGCGGCGCAAGAAGTCATCATATCTTTCTTCAATGATGCAGCTCAGTCTGCGCTTCTCGCTTCTCCTCTCCTAAACCCTGCACACGACACATCTCCTCCCGCGAACAACATCACCATACGTTCCTCACGAAGAGAACAGTATATCCACTCCACCTTTTGGCTTCTTCGTGCCTTTACGGACAGTCGGCGTACATTCGCAGGTGTTATTCGCATGCCCTCTTTGCCAGACTTCATAATGTCAAGACCATATTCGGACATCCCGGCTACTCCACGAGTCATTTCACCTTCTCCAACCCCATCCGAAAGATTGCAAGATGGTGGTTATTTCGGACCTATGACAAGGTCAGCGAAGAAGAGGTTAGCAGCACAAGCGGCAATAGATGAAGGAATAGATGAGGATGAGGATTCTGGTGTTGAACTGGAAAGAGCCAGGGCAAGAAGTCGCAGTCCTATAAATCGTCGAAAAATCTCTACTTCTACCGTCAAGACAACGAAGAAGCACCCAAAGACTGCGAAGACTGCAGATGCTGTGAACGCGCAAGACACAAATGGGAAAGCTTCGAACGGGCACCTTTCTCCAGCAACTGCATCATCAGGTTGGAGTTGGCAGGATTTCAGTCGAAGCCCTAGTCCACTAGGACTTATTCCCATCCACAGGCAATGGAGGTCTTTCGTGCATCGGCATGAAGTACCGCGCAAAGTGTTGCACGTATCGATTGGATTCTTCACCATCTGGCTTTATGTCTCAGGCGTTCAGACCAGTGAAATTACACCATATTTAATGTCAGCCCTAATACCCATAGCGACCTTTGACTATCTTCGGCACAATTATCCGGGCTTGAACCGTTTGTATGTACGATTACTCGGAGCGCTCATGCGGGAAACCGAGTATGATGGTTGGAACGGTGTCATATGGTATCTACTTGGAGCTTGGATCGTACTTGGTTTCTTTCCGAAAGACATCGGTGTGATGGGTGTATTGCTCTTAAGCTGGTGTGATACAGCTGCAAGTACTGTAGGACGAGCCTATGGAAGATACACTCCAAGATTGAGACGTGGCAAATCCTTAGCTGGTTCACTTGCTGCATTTGCTGTTGGTGTGATCACTGCGGCATCATTTTGGGGCTGGCTAGCACCACGGACAGGACCATTTTCGGACGATGTAGACTGGCCATTCATGTTCTCGGGAGTCCTCAAGCTACCTGCGGGGATTCGAGATTTGATTGGTCTTAGTGAGGCTCACAGTACCATTTCTGGAGGACTAGCATTGGGGGTGATGAGTTTATGGACTGGTTTCACAGCAGCAGCTAGTGAAGTGGTTGACATTTTCGGGTGGGATGACAACTTGACAATTCCAGTTTTGAGCGGTATGGGTATGTGGGGATTTCTTAAGGTCTTTGGGTAGAAAGGGGAGGAAGGAATGGGAGGTAGGATAGTATACTTCGGAGGCGTTTGGCAGCTCAACGTGCAACGTACATTAGAGATATAAACCCGACAAACTTAATGCATATAGATATTCAATCCACATATGTACATGTATACTTAGGTGCGTATATGTATGACGATTGACGAATTGGATATTCCAAGCATACATGCCCTAGCCAGGTAAGCATGCAGTGAGCTGGGTGGCCAATTCCACGATAATTCCGAAAGCTTGTGAAGCATGTGTGCCGATGCTTAAGACCAAACGGACTGTAATCATTTCAAACTTTTATTCGATTGAGTTAGATCATTGGCTGGAATATCCAGATCATAGCCCGGCGAATTCAACCGTTCAACTGAATGTGTGCAGCATCTCTTAAACGTACCTGTCCTCAGAGCTGTCGTAGATTCGTAGGGAGTCAGAAGGGAAATACCCGCATCTACAGGCAACAACCCAGCTTGGAGCAGGAACATAATCTCACTCAATTGATTGCGCGCATTGGATAATAATCTGATGATGTGTATTTTTCAGCCTTCTAGATACCTTCCATGTCGGCTTCTCGTGACGTTAGCTGCCAAAAGAAGAAATCGAGATCTCTGGGACCAAAAGCTATCCTGTGATCAGCTGGCAATTCCTCTTCCTGGCATGATAGTAGGACGGGAATTCCATTTACCTTCCACGTTTGTTGGTGTCATCTATTCGTCCCGCCACGCCCATCACCCTCCCATCCCAGGTGCTCCCGTTCTCCTCGACCATTCGGCCTTATCCTATTCGACATGGGTAATGAGTTGTATCTTCAAGTAGGAGGAGGAATGCGTCCATCGAATGGTAGGGAGGATGGACAGGCAGGTAGAATTGGTAACTGACAACGCATACAGGTAGACAAATGAGAACAGAATACTGTACATGTATTCATGTATTTGATTGCCAATCCTATCTCATCCCACATGGGAGAGTGCCTTTACCTTTTCCATTTCTCCCAATTCCGTTTTCTTACCGTCATTCCCCAATCAAGGCCTAAGGTCCAAGGTCCATGAAAATATGATCATCTCGGCCGCCAAAAGCCTAATCTTCCTGCAATGAAGCCTAATTGAAAACGTTAGACCAGACAGAATCCCAGAAATCTTCCACCACGAGCCAACGAAGCCAATGAGGCAAATGAGAGGAGATTTTCGTACTCGTAGTCATACCGGGCATTCGGCCATAATAGACGAACACATTTTCAGACCCAAACCGACCGGGAAAAGGATTGCAAGCCGTCGTCATGCTGCTTTTATCTGGGAACACAAGGCGAAATGCACACTTTCATAATGACCCCTGCTGGGTGTATTTTTCTTAGCGTGAGAGCGCGCTTGCTCGTTTGTCCGCAACTTCCCACATTGCACTGCGCGGCACCACACACATACGGCGTAGCTTCTCCCTTGAGAAATAATATTCCATACTCGCCCATACCTGCCCTGGCGCATACCACAAGACTTGCTCATCCAACCCATGCCTCCACCCTTCCCCCGTCTAATCCTTTTCTCGACTCTCTCTCCCTTCCCACCAATCCCTCCAAAGCCACCAATCCCATCCCCTCGGCACATGCGAAATGGATACACGGCTATCTATGAGCAACAAATCGTCGTCCACCCAGTACTGTTGAGCCAATCCAAGGCCAATGCGTAAGCCAGAACTTTCCAAGGAGCAATCCCATTGAACATACTACTGCAGGTATGTTAAGGTTCGAAACAAATGAGAGGATAAAAGGACGGAGTGGATGCTTCGGAGAAGGTGGTGGTAAAGAGCTAGTAAGGAAGGCAAACGGGTCGACCTATCTCCTCTTCTCCCTCTCTTTCTTCACGCGGGGTCATTGATACGGACAGTCGATCCAAGAGGTCAGAGTCATTCACTTTCCCTCCTTCAGTACTTCTCCTCTGCCTTTGCCTACCTGCGCTTAGTCTCATTATGTGATCAAGGCCAGAATGGCCGCCTATAAAAGGAGGTATGAAATCCGTCCTGGAGAGATTTCCTTTCTCTTTCCTTTCCATCCATTTGCAAAATCCTGTCTTTGAACTCATTCCTCACCGCTTCAAACATTCAACCACTTTACCTAAGAAAGAAACCTTCCACTACGTCTCATCAGTCACACATACAATAACTATATTGTCTGTGCTTGATTCGTTTGTTACCTCGCCATCATCGTCAAGATACTGCCTTGAATCTTTGACTTTCACTTGTGGTATATTACATTACATCGCATTGACATTGCATTGCAATTTCATCCTAAATTATTCGCCAATCTCCGCTACCTCTTTGTTCTCGTTTGCAAAATTACCAATTTGAAAACTCAAATTATTACATCATGGCCTACCAACAAAGCTACTATCAATCTAGCACTCTCCCCATTCCCGTTCCCTCAAAGGGCCAACAGGTTCCATATTACACTCCACAAAACACCACATATGGAGTCTCGCCACCAGAAGCTGCCGAATCAGTCACCACAGGTTCCGGCATGACTCCCGGATACGGAAACTCGACATACACGGCGAGTAGTTACGCTGGAAGTGCCAGCGGTGATTACGACAGCACAGCTTCTGCCAATGGAGTTGATTTGCAAGAGTATATGCAAGATCGGTTTTCTGGCGCATTCGACCCTCTTCCCTTGGATCGCACTTTGGCAGTCCAAGCACAAACGTGAGTTCAATTGATGTCCAAATTCAAAACTAGTGCTAATTACCATTTGCTAGATCCGGCTTGTTGAACGCAAAACACAGAGAAATCATGGATTTGCAAGCATTGGCTCAACAGCGCATTGCGAGAACCAGAGCCAGATTGACAGAAGGTTACCAAGATGCGAAGGAAGTGAAGGCCAATCTTGAGTGGACTCAAGACCGAGTATCGTAAGTTTTTCAATTCTCTGCATGGCTGGCGGCCTTTGCCAAAATCCTCAATTCTAACACCCATTGCAGAAAGCTCAGCAAAAAGGTCGCCAAGAAGCACCCAAAAGAATATGCTCAAGCCCGTGCACGATATCCATCACCAGAATACTAAAATCATCATCTTCTTCATTTCTCATTTTACATATTCATCGTTTATTCGAAATCTTTGTTCCCTTTACCTCCTTTTCAGCAAACGACGTTGTTGTGATAGACGCGGCATATGCAGGAAAATATGCTGGCGCTGCTTTTACTTTCTCCACAAACGCGTAGGCGGTATTTCTAACGACCTTTACGATATTATGATTGGCTGAGCGGCTCTCTTAAATCTACGTATGTGGAGTGTATGTGCGGGGATTCATGGCACCTGGCACATTTTCAAGGATTGCTTGTAAAAAAGAGACGCCAGGGCTGCAGTAGTTCCCGTTTTTTATGCATGGGGGCATCTGCAGGACCCTGGGGGTGTGAGTGTCGAGTGGTAGGAGGGTTGTAGAATAGGTGATTGGGCTTCTATTTTGGGTGCGTGGTTGGGAGAGCAGCAAGGTAGCTTTAGGGTGGGTATGCCCAGGTCTCATCTGGGTGGACGAGTGGATGACAGGCTAGCTTTGTGGCCCATTTGCACGAAAATCGAAAAGCATGGAACTGGAGTTTGGGTGCTTTGGGATGGGGGAGGGGACCTCTTTGGAGTTTAGTTCGAAAAATAACAAAGTATAGAAACAAATTCACGCATGGATCTGAGACCTGTGACTGGTTGAGAATTAAGATTGCGGGCTGGAATAGGTATAGAGGCATGTGGGAATAAGTAGAGTAAAATTTCTAGAAGCTTGCCTGACTGAGACATGCTCGCACCTGACACCTTGATAGATGGGATAGGCTGCCGGAGACTTGGATGCAGAGGGGGGGTGGTCTGCCCTAGTCGATGTGATGTTGCCCGGTTGGAACCAATGATGTAAGACGGTCTAGCAAGAAGCGTGATCGGATAAGATGGTGTGACTGTTGAACAGATATATCGAGATGCGTAGGTCGCCTTATCCATCACGTTTCCTTTCCGCAGCTGCCGAGTAGCTATCTGGAGTTTCTCCAGTCATTATATTCCTGCTACTTCCATCCATTTCGTTGAGTCATATACCCACCCTTCTTAAGGGCTGTCTCGTCCTACTCATTAAATCTGCAAGCAGGA
>LLKJ01001022.1:0-55046 GCA_002242865.1 Clarireedia sp. CPB17 | reverse complement strand
GGTGGGATGGATAGAGATTCTGGAATTGGAGATGGAATTGAAATTGAAGAATAAAAAAACTAATACCCCGCGCCCAGGAACGACGCATCGACCTCATAGACGAAGATCTCGACGCCGTCGGCTGCTTTCTCGAATACCTGTACACGGGCGACTACTTCCCGCGCAAGATCCCCGGCTCGCGCGACCTGGAAGCCGACGCCAATGTGCCGTCGGTCGACGAGACGGGCGACCAATTGCTCAAGCATGCGCGTGTGTATACTTTAGGCGAGATGCTGCATCTCCCGGGGTTGAAATCCCTTGCGTCGTCGAAGATCCATTGTGTGAATTCGACGGCTAAGGGCGAGATCGCGTATGCGAGATACGTGTATGCGAATACGCAGAAGGACGACCAGACGATTAGAGCGCCGGTGGCGAATTTCTGGGCTACGAGGTCGCATGTGCTTAGGAGTGAGGCGGAGGATGAGTTTAGACAGATGTGTTTGGAGTTCCCGCAGTTTGGATACGATGTTCTTAGTAAGTTTTTTTCTTTCTTTCTTTTTCTCCTGCGCGGGGTATGGTGTGGGAATTTTGTGCTGATATGGTATTCTCTAGCTCGTGTTCTGGATGAGAAACTCAAGAGAGACAAGAACGACAAGACGCATCCTACAGCTCCGGGAAGCTCGAGGAAGAGACCGCGTCAGAGTGGGATTTAGGGGCGTTAGGAACGAGAGATGGTGTATGGGAATGGAAACGAGAATGGCTTTTGCTACATGAGATACCATGCTGTATGAATATGAGTAGGTGCGTGGGACTGGAGATGATGATTACTTTTACCGTTACAAACATTTTACTTTGTACTATTCCAAGCTTGATGGGGGGAAATCGCATAGTTATGGGCGCGCCGAGTAACGGGGGACGGAGTTGTTCTAGCGAGCTGATATGCACTTCGACCTGCAGTTTTGGTTTTATAGTCCTCTGATCGTGTGCCCTCGAAGAGTGACCTGACATGGTACTGTTTTTGGGTCTCTAGCAGGAGACGTTCTACAAACTCTTTGGATAGTGCGGGCTTAGCTTCTATTGCTCATGGTCCACAAGGACGACGACGAAAATGAAGCGTCAAAACTCTCTTGCATCAGTTCTCTCTGTGACGGTACTACAGTCCTGCAAATAGGAGATAGTACATCTACTGTTCCTCCTCCTATGCACTTCCTTAGAAACCCGCTCCCGTCTTGCGTCTGCCAGTACCGCCTGCTTCCTCCTCTGGGGTGTTCCTATAGCCCCTACTCTCAAAACCTTCCACCCTTCAACGTTAATCCCTTTACCCCTAGGGAGCCAAGCGAGCCCGGAGTTCTTTTCATCGCAGCTGAGCTGGATATGCTGGCTATTTACAAGAACTTACCTTGTGAAGCTCATGCTGTGATAGCAGCAGAACGGGATAGCGTTAGGAACACGCCGTATCACGTTTCTGCGTGCGATTTGTAACGGCTGTCCTGTCTTCGGGTACACTTTATGTGGGCAGGGCTGTGAACTGGAGATATATTGGCTCAGCTAGTGCGTGAAGGTGTCTTGCGGAAAGTCCCAATGTGTATGAAAATCGATTGTGTGAAATTCATAGCCTCACATTCATTCGGTTGGCCTTCATCGTCAGGTTTTGGATGAATGCGTGAGACTGTCCAACAAATATGGGCAAAGTGGTCCATGAGGCGAAGTCCTCTTATATCCTGAACACGCTCTTGATTTAAAAAATTGTAACTTAATTCAGAATCAATGAATTCTGATCAATATCATTCAGCGGGGATGAGATATCTTGAAATATAAGCCTGAATTTATCCAAGCTTTTGGGTACAGGAAAGTAGATCTAGGACTATTCGCAAACTTGTCATGAGTATCTCTGTGCGAGAACTTCACTCGAGAAATGGTTGTGGTGACCAAATAACTAGTGCTATGCCTATTCAGCAACTCTAACATGCCATAGATGAGGGCGTCAGCGACCCAGACGGTGACGCCTACAGCTGCCAAATCGGCCAGTTCTTTGACTCCCCTAGTATCACGGACTACTTCTGTAGCCAGACCTGATTCTTATTCTGAATTCCCAGCTGAGCAAATCGCTACGTAGGTTGTGAACATAGACTTAACTCAATTTTTCCTTTTCCATTGTCTTTGAGCAAAGGTCATGGAAATTGTTCATAAGGGCGAGGAAAGGGTTAGGAAATATACTGATCGATATCAAAGACCCTCTATGTCCACCTAGGCCGTCCCCTGAATATAAAGGTAGCTACCCTGTTTTCGCGCTCTGGGACCGAAGTAGGAAGTCAATTGTCGCCAGTGGTGGTGTGATATCATGCGCACGTTGTCCAATGCTGTGGATAAGACGCCAAGGGATATGATGGTTTGGAAACGTAGATAGATTTGGGGAAATTCTCTGTAGTTCAATGCTGCACGGAATTTACTAGCTTTGAATGAATTCAAAGGTTGCGGGCTCTCGACGCCGAGCTCCAGGTGAAGTTGTGACTGAACTCGGCTATTTTTACTGTCAACACACATCGAGCCACATCCCGCATTTTCACCCCACTACGTTGTAAACCCCGGCACGCGGGCAAGCTTTTGACACCGTCTCACGTTCCTCAATCTCCAGAATTCAATCACAGTGCGCCCTTCCAATTAATTGTCGCAGCACCACCAGCCAAGGAGTTTTACATGGCTGCTAAGAACAAGGCCCTTCCTTAGAACCCGAAACGTTACCATCACCATGGCAAACGACGCAATCGCAAACCTGGCCTCCCTTCTTCAGAACACCACGATCGAAGACCATGACGAATACCTGAAAGCTTCGAACGCCGTTCTCAAGACCTCCAAGCTCGACACGAAAGCTCTGCACACGCGCGTTGTTGCCCTGCTAAAGCTGGACCGTTTCGACGATGCACTACGTGCGCTTGCGGATGGCGGGGACCAACTTGCGCAAGAATGTGTTCTAGAACGTGCGTATGCTTTATACAAGACAGGCAAATTAGAGGATGCGGAGAAAGTTTGCAGAGAAGGGGGGGATCATGGCAGAGGTTTACAGCACGTGGCCGCGCAGACAGCATATAGAGCAGAGAGGTTTGAAGATGCGGGAAAGATTTATGAAGGTTTGATGAGAGGCGGAGCGGAAATTGAAGGGGAGGAGATGGATATGAGGATTAATGGACTGGCTGTCAACGCGCAGTTAAGCTGGCAAGGCAGAAGCAAAGGGGAGGAGATTAAGAATGAGGATATGGAAGCTTTCGAGACGGCTTACAATGCTGCTTGTGGGTGTATCGCTCGCGAGGATTACAAGAAAGGGGCTATCTTACTGAAACGGGCAAGAGATCTTTGCGAGGCACTAGAGGAACTGAGCGATGAGGAAAAGAGGGCGGAAGTTTTACCAATCATGGTTCAGCAGGTGTTCGTGCTGACAAAGCTGGGCAAGGTGGAAGAGGCAGAGGGTTTGAGGAAGATGATCGATATAGCTGAGTACGTCTATGGTTTAGAGGGCACGCTTGATACATGAAAGCTAACTATGACAGCGTACCTGAAGCACCAACCAAGGTCATTGCGCAGAATAACTCTCTGGCTATCTCGAAGGATATCGACAATCCTTATGAGGTTCAGCGAATCTTCGCCTCAGTGCCAAAACTATCGCATGGGGAGAAGCACTTCGAACACCAAGCAAACATTCTGGAACAAAACCGATACACCATTGACCTCCAGACCAAGAAGTACGATGGCGTAGCAAAATCTACCCTAAAAATTATATCCAAAACTGCCTCACCAACCATTTCTCCCTGGATAAACAGTTTGTCCGTTTTAAACGCTGCTGCACACACTCGTTGCGAAATTGGAAAAGCTGGCTTAAAGGAAATATTATCTGTTCTCGAAAAACGACCAAACGACGTTGGTTTACTCCTGACCACTATCCAACTCTACGTCCTTACCAACAACCCCAGCCAAGCGATCGCACTCCTCGAAGCTTTCTTCAAACGCCTCGAAGAATCCAACAAGTCCGAAGATCAAGACGTACGCTACGCACCCGGTCTAATTGCTCTGCTAATTTCCCTCTACCGGCTCGCCGGGCGCAAACCCCATATCAGATCCGAGCTTGGCAAAGCTGCCTCCTACTGGCGTCAGAAGTCCGCGCCCTCAGCCTCACTTCTCCACGCAGCGGGCATCTCCCTTCTGGAATCCTCCAACCCTGAAGATTCAACAGCTGCAGGCGACATCTTCTCCTCTCTACACTCTCAAGATCCCACAGATCGTATTGCAATCGCTGGCTGTGTTGCCTCCTATGCATCGTCTGATTTCTCCAAGATCGAAGGCGATCTCGATAAACTAACCCCTATTGCTCAACTCATCTCCGGCATCGACACAGAAGAGCTAGAAAATGCTGGAATTCCCTCTCTTCCCAGCGCCGCGCAACCGGCCGCGTCAAAGAAGAGAACGCTGGATGCAGATAAGGAGGTAGAAGAAGCGAATAAGAAGAAGAAGACGGCGGGCACGAGAAAATCAAAATTACCAAAGGACTTTGTTGAGGGGAAGAAGATGGATCCCGAGAGGTGGCTGCCTCTGAGGGATAGAAGTACGTATAAGCCCAAAGGAAAGAAGGGGAAGAAGAAGGCCATGGATACTACTCAGGGGGGCGTTGTAAGGGAAGATGCGTTGGAGGGTGTGGAGGCGAAGGTTAGTAGTGGGGTGGTTAGTGGTGGTGGAGGGGCCAATAAGGGGAAGAAGAAGAAAGGAAAGAGGTAGCTGTAAACAGAGCTTTCCAATGTGAATAGTTCCTCTTCGCTGAATCAACGATTGAGAGATTCTAATTGTTCCATTTACATAAGCATAGGAGATATCAGATAATCTTTCTTCTGCGAGTCCAAATTTAAGATTTTTCAAAATCTACAGTCAACAATAAGAACTTCAATGGTCTCTCCGAGAATCATCAGGAAAAGGACTTGCATATTTCGAATCTGAAAGCAATATTGAGAAATCGAATTATCTTTCCTTTCGATGTAAGAATCACTATTAGGATATCCGCCAAAAACTAGCCTCATTATTAACTCAGTTCGTCTATCTTGGTGAATCTGGCGTGTCTGGTTATGTCAGAATTCAACTATTCTAATTTATTTTCATTTACTGAGAGAAACACCTCGTGGTTATAGTTATTCTTGTATTCAATCTATCTACTTCTTTCTACTAGATGAACACTCAGATAGACCTTTCGCACTCTTTCATTTCTTAACTTAGACACTTGACGCATCGTCCGATTCCACATCAACATCTTAACCCGCCAGCGAAATATCCCATTCCTTCGCCAACCCCGCCTTCCACTCCTCCAGCGTAAGCACCTCCCCCTCTCCATCTTCCGCAAAGACAGCTTCAAACACCCTCTTATCACCCTCAAGCGACCTCACCACCGGTACCCGTACATTCTTCGCCTTCAACCCGCCATAAAAATCGCTCCATTGCTGCGGGACTTTAATCCACTCATGCTCCGCGCTGCACTTCATACTCGGCGTCGCTCCCTCTCGCAGCCGTTTTAGACATGCTGCGCAAAAATTGTAGTTCGTGCAGCATATGCAGTGGTACAGATCGCGGGATAGACCGGCTTCTCTGTCGCAGACGGTTTCCGATGGCCCCGTCCCGTCGCATGCCCATGCGTTTACGGATATAGACGCGTGGAGTCCCGGGAGGGTGGAAATGCGGGTTTTGAGAAGGTTTAGTGCGCTGGTTCGGGCCGTCTGGGAAGCTGAAGTGGCCAGGCATGAATCGACATATACCTTGGCTGTCTCGATGCGCCGGATTTGCTGCGAAGGGTCCGGGGTTTCGGATTTGACTGTCCGGGAGATCTCTTTACCTAGTTGGTTCGCCAGGGTGAGTATCTTTTCCTTGTCGTCTTTGTCTCTATCGGTGATTTCGTCGAGTTTGAAGTGCAAAGAGTCAGTCACAAGATCCGGCTGGCCCAAGAACATCTGGGCAGCAGTCGAATTCCTGAAATCCCTGTAATGAGCCAGCGATCTGAAGAGAACCGAGTACCCGAAGTAATCATTATCAGGATCATCGTCCGAGAGGATCTGCAAACCGAATTTGATCCACTGCAAGAGCTGTGCTCTTGCCTTCTCCTTATCATTGCGCAGTACGTGTATGGTCGCCAAGTATCCAGTTGCGTTGCCGCCTTCAAGTCGGGCGCCTTCGTTCGCAATGTCGGAGAGCGCCTCGAGATGCTCGGGGGGTCCGTCCTCCATCATCAGGCTGTGGAAATAGTATTTGGCAAGCTCGTTCGTGGCTTTCGTTCGGGTAGTCGAGGCCACGCTACCACCAACGTCGTAGAGCTGCTCACGGCATTGATACCAAAATGTGAGCGCCTTCTCGACAGAAGCTGTACCCTCCGGATATAATCCATATGCTATGGCCATTCCGCGGTGGTAGAGGAGAACACCGCACGACTCCTTCGAAGCATAGCTGATATCGTCGTTAGACATCTCGGTGGGACTGTTATCGTCAGGCGTCGTTGCCTCCTCTATGGCTGCTATGACTCCTTCCAGGAGACCCGGAGTGTCCTTCGCTATCGAGAGAAGTTTGGAGATCGCAAAGTCCTGATCATGGTTTCTAGCAATTATATTCAACATCTGTATCATGCTCTTCTCCTCATCATCCGTGGCCAAGAGGTTCTGAAGCATCTCCTTTGGTCCCTCTACATCGTCAGTGCGCAATCCCACAATCATATAATCCACCTGGGCTCTCTCCGCCCAGTGTTTAGCTTTGCTTTTAGACACCAACAAGTACTGCTCCGCCGCTTTCTGAGGTTCTTTATTGACTTGGTGACTAACCCCCAACGCGAAATGCAGCATCATAATATCTTCCTCCGTTGGCGTCGGGTTCAGGTCCTTGATTTGCGCTCTTTCCAGCGCTAATTTAACTTCATAAATCGCCTCTGGATGACGGCCCCTAGCAGCATAACACATCGCCAAGTGGTAGTTGCAAACCCAAGTTGCGTCTTCCTTCTCTAGCGCACGGTGAAAAAATGACATGCCGACTTCGTCGCCCCTTAAGGTCGCAGCTTGCCCAAGTCGATCCCACCAACGAGAATCGAGGTCGGAGTCTTGGAGTTCGAGGAAGTTTTGGCACCACTCGCTCACATGGATCCAATCGACTCGAGGAGTAAGGCTAGGTGATCTTGTACTGTTCGTGTTTGAGTCACGTGTATGTGGAAATGCTTCACTTTTGTTGTCCTATAGGTAGGAAAAATATTAGGACCGGTTGGTGTGAGATCTGTCTAAAGTAGATTATGCACAGCGAAGAGCAGAAGAGAAGAGAAAGAAAACCCAGACTCACCACCTTCATGAATTCGAGTATCCAATCCACGTAGCCAATCCGGATCCAGTCAATAGACTGATTGCGGTCTCTTAACCAACTGTCAATGACGATCGTGACGAACGGTCTCAAATACCCTCGTACAGGGGGAACAGCCCGCTGCACCTTCTCGCGCCACTCTCTGGGCAGTCTCCGCACTACCGTTGAGTTCATCAGCCATTTTCGTATGCTTTCCATGTTTTCTGCCGTCCAGGAGAAGCGCCTGAGAGCTTCCTTGTGGCGCTTAAGGACCTCCTGGTCTTTGAATAACTGGTACAGATATCTTCCAATCTCGAGCTGTTCATCAGGCATCAGGCTCCCCTTGTCCTCCTCGTCAAGTCGCGTAAGAATAGACAAATGCTCCGGCAGCCAGGAAAAAAGATAGTCTCCAATCGCATGGGTCCCATCCCTTGGTCCTTCGCACAGGTACTTTAACGCACATATCACGATTGTATGATGTGCCTCAAATTCGTCCACTGCAATAGTGTTTTGACTCATTTGCGAAGTGTTAGAGGCACTGTCGAAATTGAACCGAAATTGGTCCCGGATTGCTTTTTGTGCCAAATCCCAAAGAAAGTGGCCGACGATCTCCTGATCTACATTGTTGATATTAATCGTCATGCTGATGGTAGGCTGGTCCTTCGAATGGCGTGCCTTGTGGTCTTTATTCTTCTGTAAGTACTCGAGCGCTCCATCCTGTCCTTCGACAAAGATGCCATCTTGGGATTCGTTGATCTTGAGGACTGCTAGGTACTTGCTGGAAATGATATCTTGCAGGAGTCCGATCGACTCTGTGCCTGAGTACAGAAGCTTTATGCTAGTCATCAGCTTCTCGTTTCACAGACTTTGCCAGCGTATGCTGAGTGTAGGGTTTAGGTGCAAGAAGGGACACTTACCATGGCAGCTTCAAGTTGGGCCACCGTCATCCGAACCCCGCTGAAGTGTACCCATTTCAGCATCTCATTCAGCTCCGCAATCTCCTCCGGCGTTAATGATCGCTGCAAGGCTTCGATTGCCGTCTCGTGGCTATTCATAGGATGATCCAGTACCTTGTCCAGCTTGTCCAAGGAGATCCGGGAGCTCAATAACCGAACAATTTCGTCCAACGCAAACTTTAACTGGGAGTAGCTGCCTGCAGCTTTCTGCGGTAGCTTCGCGATTACATTTTCCTTTGCCTTCAGTTGGATTGATCCCGGCTTCGCATGTCGTAACAGGCCCTGTTTGTTGAGTCTGTCCTCGATGAAGATTCGCATATCTAGTGCATTATACTTTTCCACCTCAATCTGTAATGCGTGTCGGACTGCACCGTTTTTCTCAAACATCTTGTCAGTGCCGCTAACTAGCACACGTACACGGCCTACAGAATCTTTAGCTAGTTTAGGACTGAAAATGAAATCCAAAAGCAGCTTGCGCTCCTTCTCATCTAAATTCTCTATCCCATCAAAAACAAGATAGTATGTCGCACCCAACCCTGGTGCTCCAATTTTTAACTCCTGCCACAGGCTATCCAGGCTCGATGTCGAGTTTCTGGTCAGCATCGATACATTTTCAGAATCACATGCCTTACCCAGTGCCTTCCTTACCGTGGCGTCGACCTTCGCGATCTGGAACGCCATATACCTCAGAGCTGAATGCACAGGATATTTGTTGTCTTCTTCGACCTTTTTACTGCTGGCTGGTAGAAAGAAGTAATGCGCTGCGTATGTACGGCCCTTCTCTTCTTCAAGGCGCTTAGTAATTTGGGCGGCGACCAAAGTCTTCCCACTCGAAGGAGGGCCCGACACAACGAGCACGTTCGATGCGGTGTTGTCATGACCCTTTGCAGTACCCTCTGTCCACGAAATAAATGCTTTGTCTGTCCATATCCAAGAGCCCGTCCCGGGCAGGCACTTGGCTGCGAAGAGAGTGCACGTATTTGTGGTGCGGGTGTCGAGGAGCACGATCGTCGGTACTTGAAGTGTGTTGCGGATCTTGATGAGAGTAGTTGTGCGGTCATTATCGTCCCTGAGCGCCTGGACTCCTTGATGCGTGTCCTCGACTGTCTTGCCAAAGACGGCAAAGCGTTCCAGCAACTGCACCACGCCTTGCCGTGTCTCGACCAACACACTCAAAGTGACCGTTCCCTCAACGTCCCGCTGCGCTTGCAGAGTTCGCCGGAACTCATCCATTTCAGCATTCAAAGCCTGATTGTTGTGGAAGATAGAATCGATTTTCATCTTCAGGCGCCTCTTCTTGCAGCCCTGGCGATATTTGACAACATGGGCACAGATCTTAACGATACTGACCATGACAAGATGGATCTGCTGGAGCAATAAATCGGGCATAACACCGATGGTCTCATATATCTGGAGCTGTGCAAGAGCTGACGATACGTCTGTAAACACCCGGTCAATCGCGTCGTTATACTCTTTGATTCGCTCAGGTATGTCGAAGACATAGCTCAATGCAGAGCTTGCAATGTCGACCGCAGCGCTGGGGATAGGAGTCTAGAAGTGTCAATCAACTTCCACGCATGGAGAGAGTGTAGTATCACTAACGAACGCAGCAGCTTGAGAAGCAGCCCCAACGAGTATTTTCATGAACTGTAGCGACTGCAGTCCTACACTCTTTACTTTATCCCACTTGTTATCCTTATCATCGCTACCGTCCTCTCGCTGTTTATTGATGGTCTCGATCTTTTTCCCCACGTCATCGAAGCTTTTCACGTCGCCTCTTTGAAGCGACTCGCCGCAAATTTCCTCAAACTGCCTCGCGGCGTCGGCCCAAAGCTCATCAAAGGAAGCTTTTGTCTCAGACATCTTCGATACTGAGAAGTCTGCCATTTGCACATCTCACGTTGTAACATAAATTACATTTGCTTTAATTCAAGGATTACCCAGCACGACTCACAAATCGAGGGCAATCAGTCAGCAATAAATAGCCAGTCAGGCTAGCCTTCTCAACGATGCGGCTCTGCAAAGTTCCCCCACCGAGTTGGCTTCGGGAAATTTTCGCCATACATACATCAACGTCGTATTTGACGCTACCCACCTCGTGATGTGAAAAGCAAATCTACACCATTTGGCTGAATCGGCTCAGTTGGGAATATTGATTTGTAAAACTAGGTAACCATATTGCAAATACCGAAAAAGAACCTTGTGTATATGGGAAAAAAAGTATCTTCAGCTTTTCAGCTGAGAATTTTCTCTCTTTTTCATGTCCATATCTCAACATCACCTGATAGATAGATAGCTGAAAAGTACTAGCCTTGGCCCCCAAGCGACGTCCTGCATAAACGGGCTGCCGGCAAATCAAATAACCTGTGCGCCCAGGGCGATTAGGAAAAGAAAGGTTGAATTACAAAACAGTTTGGGGGGAGGGGGGAGACTGCTGCACTTACAGAGCAGGTAAGTGGACATCTGCACTACCAGATATCATAAAAAATACGGACATTAGATAAATGCTTTGATGAGGAAGTTGTTCAAAACAAGAGTAGAGAAACTCGCAAGTAGGCAGCAGACACCAAGAACAAAAAACATTTGCATGCATCTCATTGCTATCTAAATTGATATCAACTTTCCATTCCCGTCTCCTTAGAGCCCAACCATTAAAATGCATATATCTGCAATTGTCCACCCCGCTGCTAGTATAGTAATTGTGCGAAAACACATCCCTGGATATCTCTCCCTTATTCCACCATCCCGTAAAGACAACAAAAAACTCCCAACCGAAGAAGCCCCCGTAAGCCTTTCCAGGGACGAAAATCGCTTTCCATGCTTGCTTCCGTTAACCCCCCTCGCCCAGTCGCCAGTTCAATCCTAATATCCCCCAAAGACTAATACACGTTTAGAATGCAAACAATGCTCCCATATCTCAAAGATGGAAATATGAAGAAGAAAACTAAAAGGGCCTCGGCTCCAAAAACCTGCCAAAAATACTTTTTGTGTCAACAAGATTGACCTCTACCATTCATCCCCTACACCGAAGACTGTCATACCGATGCACAAACATGAACCAAGAAAATGCATATATAAAGGACTGTCGTAAGGGTTGTTGTGTGTTTTGCTGGACTTCGCTATGTGATGCGAGAATAAAACTGTAAAGGAAATTGTTGCGTGTAGAACGCCGGACTGAGTAGCGGTTACTCAAGTGATCAAGCGCCGACCGCCTGGAAAGTAGGACTTGGAAGTCGCTCGTTCTCTGCTACCCTATGTCCTTGTTCTGGAACATCAATAGTATGCCCTAATGAGCTTTGCGACACATTGCCCCTGTGTTCACCTGCCAACGGTGATGCCTCAGGTTCTGGCGTGTAAAACCTCATCTGTGTAGTCGAGTTCTCGTCCTCGTTCTCGTCCTCAACTGGAGGCAGCGGCGTTCTCCGACCATCAGATATGCTCAAGGCGGCTTCACTATCATCGTCGACGTTGACAGTGAGGTTTAGGTTATTGTGCCCTTGCGCAGAAAGTCGTCGATGCAAGTCTCGAAAGCTCCGAGCAGTTGCTGTACTGGTTGTACCAGTCGAGCCATGACGAGTACGGAATTCAGCAGGCTCAGCAATAACTGACTGAAAATCATCTTCGATGGAAGCGGGCGATGGAAGGTCTGATGTGTCCCTTTGTGGCTGCTTGCGCAAGCGAAGACGTTCCTCGTGGGACATGCTCTGGAACTCGGTGCCAAATGTTATGACAGAAGCTTTCTTGCCATGCACAACGAAGCTTCCTGAACCACGAGTTAGGGTTTCATCTGCCGTATTCCCTTCGTCGGACATCGCAGCGCTGGATGCTGAATCTTTACCCTTCCGGCTTCGATGATGCGAGGGAACATGGGCTTCGCGTAAAGTTCGATGAAGACTTCGTCGGATTTTTCCCTTGTCCTTGTCATTGAAGTCTTTGTTTTCTTCGGTTTCTGTAGCCGTCTCCGGACGGGGTTCCCCAGCAGCTACGTCAGGATCAATTAAACCTGTCTGTGCGAGAACAGATTGCTCGGCAGCGTCAAGGTTAGGATCCGAGGAGGCCTGTGTATCTGAGATTGCTGGCTTCAAGCTAGACCGGGACTCTTGAGGCTCAAGAATAGGGCTGGTGGGAGCACCGCCTGAAACGGAAGTTTTGCCAGGTGGCTGAGCGTCGAAGCTTAAAGGTGGATACTCCCATGATGCTTGTGCCTTGTGAAATGACGCGGACCTTCCACCTGGGGATGTTTGGAATACATCCTCGATTTCATGTTCTTTCTCAGGCGGTGATTGTGTTGCCGTGGAGGGACGAGTCACAGAGTCTGAAGTTGGCGATCTAGGAGTGCGTTGAGCAGTGAGACTGCTTGCTTTTGATTGTAGGCGAGATAATGCAGATCGGTGCGATAATGGTGTATCTCCACTTGGGCCTGGCTCTGGTTTTGGTAAGAAAGCCTCCCCGTTCTTTTCATCCTCCAGATCCATGGTTAGGATATCCTTGTGGCACTTCAAGCGCCAAATCTCTACCCGGCCCCACTTCAGTTGAGCGGACATACGAGCAGCAGCAAGAAGGATTTGTTCTCTCGTCTTTGGCTGTATAGGAGCTAATATTTGCAGATGACGGGCGTTGCGCAACTGGTCGTCAAGCTGTTTCTGTGCAACCGCAAGCTTCTCCTCTGCATCAGAAATCTTCTGGAGCATGATTTCGCGGCGAGCTGCAAGAATCTCGTTTGCCATTTTATTATCAATCTTTCCGCTCACAACGGTGACTTCTCCCGTAGGTGTTTGGAAAGACTTAGTAGAATCGTTCTGACTCTCAAGACGACGTATACCTCGGCTGCGCTGACCATCGTAGTTTCCACCTACCACGCCACGCATTCGGACACCGGAAGTTCTGAACGCAGCTGCATAGTTGAGTTTAGCAAGCCAGTCATTCATCTCATCCTCATTATCAGCCAAGAATGTTTCCTCGAATCCACCGTGACGAACAAAGACAAATGCATTTTTGTGCTTCTTATATGTTGAATCTACAAGCGCCACTGCATCGTCAGTCGACATCAAGGCGTCAGGCTTGAACTGTTCGAGAGGAGGCTTGAAGGTTACAGGACTACCGTCGAGGCCGTGTTTGATGTGAGTATCAAGTTGATGCATCAAACTTTTTATCCACGTAGTATTCCTGAAGAAATATAGTTGGGCACCCGTGAGAATTGCACCCCATTCTTGCCAAGGAGAACGAGTCTTCTTCTTTTTAATATCCTTTCGCCAAAGGAGGCCGACCTTTGTAATTTTGATGTCTACAATACCTGGGTGTGCCTCTTCCGGATTTGTGACTGTTTTCTCGGACATGAACGCATCTGGCCGTGATCTTGCGGAAACAATTTGTAGTACTCCTGTCCTAAAGAACGTCTTATTGAGGTCGCGCAGATTCAGGGAAGTAGCAGTTCCAAGATAGCTATAATGATCTTCCAGGTGCATCACGTCTCTGAGGTTCGGGCGTAATGTATCGAGCTTACTGTCGATGATGAGGGTATATGGATCGACAGGTTCTTTTGATGGACGCTTCGAGGGATCGACAGGACCACGAGGAAATACCGACTTCTTCTTCGTCTTGTGAGGCATGATCCGTTCGCCGTTAATATCCAGGTCATCTTCGACATGAATAAAAGGTGTGTATGAGATATTATCGTAGAAGCATTCCAAAATTTCGTCGAAAATTCCTTCGCCCCGGGTATTCTTGAGATAATCCGCCTTCTGCATCTTATGCTTGTTGTTTTTGTTGAACACATCAGTGTGCAATATTAAAAGTGAAAAGGCTATAAAGTAAGCTTGATCAGGGGATGCATATATTCCGGGATTGCATTCATGATACCGGTTTGCGAACCCCTGTATACATCTGTCAATCTGCTGGGTTTCCTTCGGGAGTTCGACCTCCATGAGCAGTTTACGTATAGCCATGTCCATAGGATCTCCGAAGAAACCAAATCCTCTCATGTAGCTGCGCAGTACAGCCTGTGAGAAAAGATCTGTGCCCTTTGATAAAACACTTGCTACAACCCCTCTGCTGACTGCCTCTTCAAGCCTAACAAGGTACTTGGCCGGTGTATCTTCATCATATCTTTCAGGAAGGACAACAGGCTCTCGACTCAGTTGCATAGAATTGTTCTTTGATGTGTTTGACCCGGGGGTAGCAGGCCCCGAATGTCCAGGGAGGTCTGAATTTTGACGCAAGCGAGATGAGAGACCGAATAGGTCACCGAAACTCTTACGTCCGGTAGACGTCGATGTTCGGGCGGATGGTAGCGTCGGTGTTTGGAGAGCATCTTCAGTCGGCACGTTCCTTAAAGAGTTCAACGTGGATGATCTGCCACGCAGGGCTAATCTGGAACGAGTGGGCGAAGATCGTGAGGATGAAGCTGTGGAGCCTTGTCGCAAGAGTGGTGTTCCAGGTCGACCAGCCCCGGTAGCTGATTTGGCTGAAGCATTTGGGGAAGATGCAGTATGTGAAGGAGAAGGTGCTGGGGACTGGACGTCATGAGATACCATGTTATCGACAGATGAAGAGGTTAAACCTCGGATAGCCTCAGAATCAGGACCGTGAGAGGAGCCTCCAGGCAATCTACCTACTGAAAGAGATTGTGGGATAGATGACTTCTGCGGAGGGTGCCCAAGTTCAAATAGAGGAGCAGGTTTCTTCCGACGAGGAAGGCGAAAAAATGTTGTTGTGGTTTGCACAGTATGTGTAGTGGTGGTTGTGGTCGCATAAATTCCATGATCACCAGAGCTGGCATCCGACCTTGAGGACTCCGAAAGCCTGTTAATAGGTAAAGCTAGGGTCGAGGTTGCCTCATCTCCATATGCAGGAGGGGAGCTAGTATTGCCATGAGTGACTGGACGATCTGGCTCATCGAACGTAACACGATTTTTACCTCCCGATGGACCAGATTCCGACATTGTTTTCCTCCTTTCCATTTTATCATTGGAGGCGACCTTCAACAGCTCTTCACCCTGCCCCGCGCTACTACTGCCAACAAATGTTTTAGTGCGGCCGGGAAGTTTTACTCTAGATTTTTTCTTGCTCGGTTTCAGTCCATTGAAATCAACTGTAGGGGCCGTGGTTATAATTTCAGGTGCTGTGAGCAACGTTAGCACAAGTCAAATTGCCAGACGAGAAGATACTTGCGATGCGGTACTGGCGGTACATCTTCAGCGATTGATGCATTTCGAGCCTGCAGTCGCGACCTAGTCGACAATTGTGAGTCGGAAGCGTGCCTGAACCTAAGCATAGAAAAGCGACGATGTTTCGAGGTTTCTTCTTGAATTGGTGGTGAGATTGGTCTCTCATGTGCTGAGTGGTCTGCGGATGGTCTATTCATATCTGGAACATTGGCGACTGGCTGAAGGGACGAAAAGTCTCCAGGAGAAGGCCGCCGTGGTGTTTGTTCACTTAATCTTCCATCAGGTACGTGTGCGTCGGATATCGGATCGAGGTGGTTGTTTGGTTCAACTGGAGGTAAGAAGCTGTGTCGGCGCATTTCAGCATCACTGGCAGCAGCTCCACGACGACGGAGTAAAGGCATGTTGAAGGGGAGCGGGCAACATCGAACCTGCACGACGTGACAAAGGAGTGATAGTTGTAGTTGTTATGTGATTACATTTGCAAACGAGGACGCAAGGTGTTTGAGGATTTGTATCCCTTCGTCTGAGGCTGAATGCTAGGAGGTTCCTTGGAAGTTTTACGCTGCACAACGAGTGGATAAGTTAAAGGAAACGGCAAACGGGCACAACTGCGAGCGATTCAGCTGAACCGAAATAAAATGCAGGAAAGGATGAATGAGGAAAGAAGGCGAGAGTTCACTGCGGTTCAATTGAGTTGAATGGATTTGCGAAAGTTGTTACGATGTAACTGGGTATCTGCGTTGGGGTGGAGAGGTGGAAAGGTAGAAAGGTGGAAAGGTCGAAGGCGGAAAGGTCGCCAATGCAAGAACGAGTGAGAGTTGTGCGTTGCTGTCTGTGTGAAGTAAGGCTGCAGCGGACAGTGGACAGTACACAAATTGTTCAGGGTTCTACTCTGTATGTAATTCCAACACGATGCCCTTTCTGCTTTTAGACCTGTCCTTCCACTTCTAGCCCACATTTTGCCGTTGTCCACTGTCCACCCAAACGAGAACGGATGACGCAAATCTGATATGGAACGGCCGAATTTCTTTGGCCCTTTTTGTAAGATCGACCAAAGCGAAGAAGGCATGGGCAATGCCAATACCCGTATGCAAATCATTACAAGTTTACAACACCCACTGCTTTCTCCACAACTGACTTGTTCGTACGAAGTACTGCGCCTGCGCCTTACTGCATCCCGACAAAGTGGTTGCAGGATAGCTCTTGCTCCCTAGCGCCACACACACCAGAAGAGCCCGATGAAAAGAGATGATATCAGATCGACTAGTCCTTTGCACCTAGAGGACTTCCAAGTTCCCTTCCAAGTTCCCTTCCAAGTTCCCGCTCTGACCGAGATAAGCCGAGCTTTCACAACGTCTTCCTGGCCTTCAGCTCCTGCTTCGTGTTGTACAGTGTAGAATCTCACGTGTGAGAGGATGAACGAGTGGTCCCCGAGCGGTCCAAGGGCTATTCGAAAAATCAAGACCACCAATGCCTATTCCGACGAGCTGAGAGCATAAAGCGATGATAGGCATTTCGCCTGCCCCCTTTCAGGCCCTGCAGGAAAATCCCGCGAAAGTAATCTGAAACATATGGACCGCCAGCATGCACCAGGACCACCACCCAAGATACCGTCAAAGGGGATGTCTACATTGCGATCCGGGGGAGTTCAGAAATGGGTCGGTAAGATTTGAAGTTATCAGAATCCAATCTTACTCCAAGATATTGATTTACATGACTTCCACATATGGGCACAGTTGCTGCCGCAAGAGAGTTGGGCGCTTTATTTTTGGATCAGCGCATGATTGGATCATTGGATCATTGGATCATTGGAGCG
Organism: Clarireedia sp. CPB17; assembly: GCA_002242865.1. Lineage (NCBI taxonomy): Eukaryota > Fungi > Ascomycota > Leotiomycetes > Helotiales > Rutstroemiaceae > Clarireedia > Clarireedia sp. CPB17. The sequence continues at coordinate 37,791 of LLKJ01001022.1, read as the reverse complement.
ATCAATACTCGTATACTGTACGCTGGTCCATTGGTCCCGGCGAAGATGTTTCAATTGTGCACCGATGTATGTATGTACTGTACGACGTATGAACTTATGAAATTTTCGTCTATCCTCTTCCCTCCTATGACTCCATGAGTCCTATGGCGGCCTGCGTATCCGGGCATCCAGTGTACTGTACGCCAACAGAGATAAGAACGTGTAGAGTAGCAGCAGAGGTAGTGCTTTCGATATCTTCCTTCGTACTGCAGATCCTTCGACGTACATTTCCCCTCACTACTATCTCATGTTCCCACTAGCCCAACGGTCTTTTGAATAATGGAGGCAGAAGTAAGGAGCTGGTGGGGAGAAGATTCTTTCCGCCGCCCAGCCCCCTCAGGCACCGATAAGTTGCTAACAAATAGTTTGAGATTTTGAAATGCCTCTGCGACTCATAGTGAAGGTAAGAACTCCATGTTTGCCCGTTATCTAGACATAAACATCGTAAAAATACAACACATACAACGTCGTAATCGGAAACCCGACGTAGGATTGAAGCCGGCTCGGGATGCCGTCTTATCTAGGTAGACAATGGGAGCCTAGACAGGTCTTTCGGACCTCTAGGGGTAGAAAAAACAGGTCGATCTAAGATATAGACTCTCAATATACAAAATATATTTGAACAATAAAAATATTCTAATTTATCAGGATATTTAGGATGCTTTTTCAATAATAACATCTTAGAAATATCTAATATTATAGGGCTTTTAGAATTATTCGTTCGATGATAAAGATCAGCTTTGATATATTGACTCAAATCGGTATGTTTTTTCTACTACGAAGAGCGGACTCCATTTCAGGTACCGTGTCCTTGCAGTCGCTAAAGTTTATCCCTTCATCAATAGTCACCACATTCGCTTCTACGCTCACCCGCGAATCTTCGTTTTTACAATACTAAGCACACGACCAGCAATCACCATCTCCCCCAATGCGATAATCCACAATGCTACAACTTCGCACTTCGCTGTCTACACTAAACCTACTCCTAGCATTGGTCTTGTCTTTGTGTGCCTCGAATGTTGTCGCGATACCATGGTCCACAAACGATAATGCACAGTTCTCACCTGTAACCCCGCGATACCCATCTCAACAACAGCAGCCCGTCCACAAGTCGCGCAATGTGTTTCCACAATTGACATGGCTTCGTGATACGGCAGTTGAAAAGGTGTTTCACATTTCATCGAAAACCGCAAAGATACCTTCTGCCCAGGGCAACAACTTCCAGCGTCCTGCCATTACTCAGCTCCCCGCTACGTTACTCGCAAAATACGGCGGCGATGTAGTCCTTCGTTTCAATCTCAGCTCCGCTGCAGAAGAAGAAGCGCTGGCAGAGGCCGCCAATACACTTTTCTTGGACGTGTGGGAATTTACCAGTAATTGGGCGGATATACGGTTGAGGGAAGATGATGTATGTTTTAATACCACTCGTTAGGCAAATGGCAATGCTAATTATCCAAATAGGTTCCATCACTCCTCGGTTTATTACCGAAATCATTGCAAACCGCATACTCCCATTTGATGCCAGACCTGGCGAAGACCATCTATCAATCCTATCCATCAATGGCATATGCGGACGTCGCCTTCCCTTCCAAACATTCAGAGCAGGCCTTCACTCCAGCTTTGAGGACAGGTTCGGTTGATGGCGTGGACAACATATTCTTCCACGACTATCAACCACTCTCGGTTATTATTCCATGGATGCGCCTCATGGCCTCTATGTTCACCACTCACGTCCGTTTGATCAGCATTGGAACCTCTTATGAAGGTCGGGACATTCCAGCTTTGAAAATTGGCGTGTCGCCAAGCCTCCCTCAAGAACCTGCTCAGCGTCGAAAGACTATCATCCTATCTGGTGGATTCCATGCTCGCGAATGGATATCCGTGAGCAGTGTGACATACGCTGCCTGGTCGCTGATCACCTCTTACGGCAAATCTTTAGAGATCACCAAGCTCCTTCACGAATTCGATTTTATCCTCATTCCCACGATCAACCCCGATGGATATGTGTACACATGGGAAAACGACCGTCTCTGGCGCAAGAACCGTCAACAGACCAACCTTCGCTTCTGCCGAGGTCTCGACCTCGACCGCGGATTTGGTTTCGAGTGGGGTAGCTCATTCCAGAGCAATCCCTGCTCCGAGAGCTACCCAGGAGACGCGCCTTTCCAAGCCGTCGAGTCCCACCGACTTGCCGAATGGGCCAAGAACGAGACCGAGAACAACAATGTCCGATTCGTCGGCTTCCTCGACCTACATTCCTACTCGCAACAGATCCTCTATCCCTACTCCTATTCCTGTCTCGCCGACCCCCCGAGCCTCGAAAACCTCGAGGAACTCGGCATGGGTCTCGCCAAAGCCATCCGTCTCTCCAGCGGCGAAAGCTACAGCGTCGCCTCGGCCTGCGAGGGCGCCGTGTCCTCGAAATCAGCCGGCCACGCCAGCATCGCGCGGATGGAAACGGGAGGCGGCTCGGCGATTGATTGGTTCTACCATGAATTGCACGTGCGATACAGTTACCAGATTAAGCTGAGAGATACGGGCAGTTACGGGTTCTTGCTGCCCAAGGAGAATATCGTGCCCACGGGCGAAGAGGTCTTCAGTGTTGTGAAATACTTTGGGGATTTTTTGCTCGGTGATAAGGGCATTGAGAAGTCGTTTGAGGGGGAAGTGGATGAGGAGGAAAGGAGGCCGGTGAGGAGTCGTTTGCCGGTGGGGGTTATTGAGCAGGAGGCGGTGATGCTGGAGGAATTGGATGATGAGGTTGAGGATATTAATTGGGAACTTAGGAGGAAGAGGTAGGATGGGGTATTAGGTAAACAACGGCGTTCGGGTAAGGGAAGCTCGGTGGGTATATCCATTGGTGGATGGTCGGCCTGGGTATTGTTGAATAATGAATTAGAAAAGATGAAACGGTGAAAGGACAATCGATGGGTTGATAACCATATCTACTTGGTTAGAATAAATAATTAGTATGATAAGATGTTTGGTATTCAAAGCCATATGTTTATGGCGATCAGTGTAGAAGGAGTGAGTACAGTTCATTTCAAAACTTTCAAACCGATGAAATAAGTTACAGCTAATCTGTCCCTCATATTCTCAGTAAACGATACAACAACCAAATCGACAAGCTAGATACAAAGAAGCAGCTTGGTAAATATCATCTAACTCCTCGCAGAATCGCCCTCCCTTTCGTATATTCATTTCGTACATTCGTTCATTTCGTATATTTACATCATCAACAGAACAGTATAGCCGCTCCCAAAATCATACATCAAATCAAGACTACAGAATATGTAAACCCAGCTCTCACATCTATCTCACTCCGTGCTAATCATGCTAAGAACCCAACGCACATTATGCGGTTTACTCTCGATATGCGTCAGCAGCGCGATCTGGTTCTTGCACACGAGATTGCATTCGAAGCACTTCAGCACGGGTGGGCCGTGGAAGGGGGAGAATTTCATGTGTTGGTCGTAGTCGGTGCGTGTTTCGAAGGTGGCGTCGGTGCAGGTGTCGCATTGGAAGATTGGCTTGGGTTTGGGTTTTGGTTCGGGTTTGGTGGGCATGTCTTGGTGAAGGGAAGGCGTTGCTGCTGATGTGGCTTTGCGAGTTGTCGGACCCGTGGGCGGTGGTGTGAAGAAGTCTTTGGCGCTGGAGGGTGTGCTTGGCGCGGACTTCTTCTCGGGGGAGAAATGGTCGGGGGATGTTTCATAGCTGGTGTCGGATTCCGAGGTGCAGTGGTGAGTGGATGCAATATGGCTATCGCGCTCGGCGGATGTGCAGAAAAGTGTGTCGGGACAGGCTTCGCACGAGAGCCAATGTCCTGATGATAAACAATGTTTCTCGAGGACGGCGGTTGAGGAAAACTTCATGTTGCAACGACCCCAGGAGGAAGAAAAAGTTTTCTTGGTGGTATGGAACGCGGCCACATGCGTTTGGAGGCTGTAATGATCTTCGAAGGCGGCTGCACAAAGTTTGCACTTCGGCATATGAGTAGTTGTGTGGTGTTCGATGAGTGCTGTAGCATCTGGGCATTCCATACTGCATGTCGGACAAGTGAGGACATGTGCCGAAGAGATATGCGTTTTCAATGCCAGAGGATTCTCAAATATGGCGTCGCACTTCTCGCAAAGATGTCGATGCAGTTTCTTATCATGATCGAGCAGATCCTGGGCAGAGTGCAATTCCTCAGGACATTTAGGACATCGGAGGCCAGGGAAGCGCGGAGGTGTTGGAGAATTGGTGTGCTGGACAGGGTGTTTTGTAATGCGATGGGCCTCCAGTTCTGCAATGCTTGCAAAGTTATCCTGGCAATCTTTGCAGTCATTTTTGTGGACTTCATCCTGATGGACTTCGAAGACAGCTTGAGACGGGAATGTCCTCGAGCATGTCTCGCACGAAGAGAAGTGAGCCAGATCTTTATGCTCCTGGAGGATCTCGCCAGTGCCGAAAGGTAGGCCACAGCACTTAAATGAGTGAACCTTCCAGAAGTGGTTCAGACGAGTTTCTGCATCGTCAAAAGTATCTGCGCATTTGAAGCATTTCAGTACGTGCGTTTGTGTGTTATGTTGCTCTAGGAATGCCACTGAACCAAAAACCATTGTGCAGTTTTCGCATTTATGAGAGTGATAAGCGGCTATATGTGTCTGCAGAGCTTCTGCTGTGGCCAATTTCTTCGTACAGTATTCGCATGGAAGTTTGGCCGATTTATGTTCCTTGAACTTGTGCTGGTCATAGGCGAATTGTGTGTCGAAGTAAGTGTTGCATTTTTCGCACTCCCAGGGATGCACGTCTGCAATATGTGATTGAAGCGTAGATTCATTTGGATAATGTTTCTCACAGCATGGACACGCATGTGGCAGGGCTTCGCCAGAATCACTTTCGTGTTGTCGGAGATGCCTTTCATGCTTTTTTTTATGCTTCGTAAGCTCGCCGCATATCTCGCAGGTGAAACTATGCCACCGAGCGACATGTTTGTCGAGCTGTGCTTGAGTATTGAACTTGCTGCCTTGACAATATCTGCACGCAAGCGCAACATGGACTGCCGCTCTGTGCTGCTCTAAGGCTGTACTATCAATGAAGCAGTTATTGCAGTCCTCACATATGAAGGTGTAACCATGTTCGGCTTTGATATGACTGACTAGATCCCGCTGATCGAAGAAGAGCAAGTCGCACTGGTCACATTCGAGACCTCTCCAATGTTCGGTCGCGTTCAGATGTTGATCCAGATCCCGCTGAGTACCGCAGGTCTTGCCACATTCGAAGCAAGATACTGTCATTTTGACAAGGCTCTTTGGTGAAATGATTTAGACGAAGTGATTTTGCTGTAGGAGTGGTAAGTTTTGTTTTGAACTATGAAAGTCGAAGAGTGCTAGAAGTTGAAGAATGGTTAAGATGCAAGTAGAGTAGAATGCTTCGACGACCTCATGGGTGATTGAAATGAAGTCATTCAGTCTGAAGTCTTAACCGTTGTCGCATATCCGAAACTAAAGGAGCTTGAGGGTATTCCAAAATCTCTGTTGCGATTTCTGTGTGAAGTAGGAATGCCGGAAGTTGAAGTTAAAGCAACTGGAAGGCGTGACGAAACCTCGTGCTCATAATCCAGTTTTGGAGAACTCAATTAAACAAGATTTGCAAACTTGTAGTAACTCGAATCTGTCATCGGGGGTATTGCAGCCAACACTACACGAGAATACCAACCAGAAACTTGGGTTGCTGTGGTGGTTGATGTTAGGAAGAAAGGTGTGGTTGATGTCAGGAAGAAAGGTGAAATTTCGAGAAGCGACGGCAAGCAAGATTCGAGCGCTAGTGCCAACCACTATCTGGGAACTCACAAAGAGTGAATTGTAAGATACGATAATGTATGCGAAATACTCAATCTCGTTCTTAAACCCATCGTACTCATGAATCATCTCCATCACCACGTCTAGCATGAAAAATGATGAATTGTGACTTTCTGTCTCATTACAACCATGCCGGAATCAGTCTTCTCCAAGACACTGGGGTTCTCATGTTATAGCCATTGATAGTTATATCGCTGGCTATAGGAACTCTGAACTACTGGTAAAGGATGATTTCCATAGAGAACATCCACGGTCGATGTCGTCGACAGTCTCACCCAGATCAACGACCGCTTAGAAATACAGCAGATTCATAGTTGCTCTAGTATAGGTGCACTTGAGGAATCATTCATGGTCCCGGCGCATTCTGATGCTGAGCCTGTTTACACTCTATCAAATGATCCATACAGAGCGAGGAAATAAGCAACAAATCTAGGCTACGCAATAATAATCCACTCCGTACGGATATGATATCCTGATCCGTTCCGCTCCGTAGATCGCCGCCCCTCATAATTGTAATCCACGGATCGGAATAGAATATCTATAGATATCCGGCTTCATAAATATAACATAACTTGGATAAAAGCTTCATAAAAGCTCTATAATCCGGAGAAATTCGGGAAAATCCATAAATATCTATAGATACTCGTCGGCCTCTTGAAAATCCCATAATCCGCTCCGGACCGGATATACCCGGCGGATCCCCTTAACCCAAGTGGTACTACCACGGATATCCGTTTGCGTAGCCTAAACAAATCCATCTGTCCTTCTAGCCTATATCTGTGGCATGAATGATATTTGATACAGTATATCTTACGTGTGCCATCGTCCATCGATATCGATATACTGCAATAAACTCACCAGCTTCATCAATGATTATATCTGTGCCGTACATAGCGACACAATCATGGAAAAACGTGCGTCTAGAATTTCACGGCGACGACACTCTTCAACAAGGTTGGTGCGGTGATTGATAGCCACCATGCAATTTTGATCTGAATGCAGTCAGGTCCAGCACAATGAAAGACCGCGATTCAGATAGGTATAAAAAAACCATTCAGTGTAGAGCAGATATTTATGATATTCTATGATATTCTATGATATCTCCAGATGATGTCATGTCTTACTTGAATCATCTCAAAGAGCGTCAGTTGTCGTCAAGAACAGCACGCACTCTAATTAAGGTTAGCTCGGATATTATACAACGCTTTGTATAACTAGATTGATGAACCTTAATTTTCAAAAATCCAACTTTTTGGCGAATTACTCTTTCTTACAAAATCTTACTTCTTTAAAAACTTCTTTATTATAAAATTTATGATAATAACTACTAGCTTATTTGAAACCTCTTTGGAAAATCTATTTGAATCTTGAAAAAGTGATTTGCAAAAATGGGATGTTTTTATTTAAGGTTTGTCAATCTAGTTATGCAAAACGGTTACGGAACGCGGAGTTAACTAAAGCATGCACTTCAATGCAAGCGGAGCAAATGTAACTATCCTCAACAACCCCCTCTTTCTGTATAAAAGCCCGCATTTCCTATGCCTAGGTAACTTATTCTCGGCAATCAAAAGTGCTTGTATCTCGCATCTCCGAGACCTTCCCTTCACTCCAAGCTTGCCATTCCCTACCTCGTCCACGATGACACCAGAACCATATCAGATATCTGTTCCTCAGTCGCAGATCGACTCATTGAGGACAAAACTCTCCCATGCGACATTTCCAGACGAGCTGCCTTCATCTGGATGGGACTTGGGTGTTCCATTGGCCGATGTTAAACGTCTTGCTAGAGCATGGGAGCAATGGGATTGGCGCGAAGCAGAGTTACGTTTAAATCGTGTGCCACAGTTTCACACTCCCATTAATGTAAATGGGTTTGGAGATTTGGATATTCACTTCGTGTGGCAGAAGAGTCCGGTGAAGGAAGCTATCCCACTACTATTTGTGCACGGCTGTGAGTTTACTACCAAATTCGAGCACCAATGGTGTGACAGGAAGAATTCCGTGAACATCCGAGGCTGATAGAATTGCAGGGCCGGGATCTTTTATTGAAGTATTACATTTACTTCCGCTGCTTTCCAAGCCGGGAGGACCCGCATTTCATGTTGTAGCTCCGTCCCTTCCAAACTATGGATTCAGTGAAGGGGTCAAGAAGCGAGGGTTCGGTCTTGCTCAGTATGCGGAAACCTGTCATAAGCTGATGTTGCAGCTTGGGTACGATGAGTATGTCACCCAGGGCGGAGACTGGGGCTTCTTCATCACGAGAGCCATTGGAAAACTGTATCCTGAGCATGTAAGTCAAAATCTTATCATTCCCAAGCATTTACGAGCCTTTTGTTAATGGCTGCGCTTAGTGTAAAGCAAGTCACGTAAATCTGGTCAGCAGCAAACCTCCGAGCACCGCCGAGCATCCTCCTCTGGCGCTTCAACATGCCTCAGCGTCATATACGCAAAAGGAGAAAGAAGGGTTTGCACGAAGCGAATGGTTCAGGAAAGAAGGTCACGGTTATCACGCGGAGCAATCGACAAAGCCTCAGACTCTTGCATATGCCCTTCACGATTCCCCAGTCGCACTTCTAGCATGGATTTACGAGAAGCTGCATGATTGGACGGACTCATACCCTTGGACAGATGATGAAATCCTAACCTGGATTAGCATCTATCAGTTTTCAAGAGCAGGTCCTGGCGCTGCTCATAGAATCTATTATGAGGTTACGCATACACAACCGGGTCCGGATACTGTGACGGTCAGTGAGGTGCAGGATCACATTGGGGACGTGAAGCTGGGCTTGGCTTTCAATCCAAAGGAGCTTATGGTTTTCCCCAAACCTTGGGGAAGGTATGTGTTTTATGAATGATATATAGCTTACGACAATGCTAATTCAATGCAGAGCGTTGGGACCTGTTGTTTACGAGTCAGATAATGCCCAGGGAGGACACTTCTTTGCAACTGAGAAACCCGAGCTTCTAGCTAGGGACTTGAAGGAGATGTTTGGCAAAGAAGGTGGTGCATACGGCGTGGTGAGAGGAAGAAGTGGCTACGATTATCACGCAACATTATAGATATGTTTCCTGATCATCTACCGGCACCGAATCTACCTATGGAACAGCACTTGGGGTGGTGTAATAATTCGTGGCCCACCTTGTTGGTCTTCAAACCTCGAATTTTCATATTCAACCCATGTTGAGGACTCCAAATGCAAAGAGATTGATGGTTGTCATCTCTCAGATTAGTGAACAACAAGGTGGCTGGTATTAGTCTAACGAAGAAACATTTACGTAGAATGGGACAACTGTAGGGAATCTACAATTTATTCATTACTTTGTAACGGCAACAACCAACCACAAGCTCACGATAATCGCCGTGACATATGACGTGCTTCGTGATCAATTGACAACATCGGACTTAACAGGTCTATAAAAGAATGCAACATCCCCTGAGGTATCTGACCTCATTCTCCCAATCCCGAAACATGTGTGCCTTTGCAGGCGCCATGTAAGAAAGTCGGGCTGTTAGAATGTCCGCAGAACGTTGACCGGAACGAGATTGCCTCGCTAAATCCGACATGCATCGTGCAGGAATTTGAAATTTGTCCTTCCATTCTCTTTCTGATCTTTTCTAACATGGAGATCGCACACTCCCCGCCGTTGCGGCGGATAAAGATCATAATGGCCCATGCGACGTCTCAAGTCGGTGGTCCACGATGGAAGAAAGTATGAATGACCGGCGAGTTTCTGGCGATCGGCGCAACCAAATGTCCGCGTGGACTGCTCTAGGTTACCGGGCCGGGATAGCTTCGCTCTGGCTTGGACTTATGGAGCAGGAACGAGCGAGCAAAATGAACGACGCATCGTGGTAGGTAGAATTTAGCTAGGTGGGTGGATTCTTTTTCAGGCCAAGGCGATTTTGCTATTTCTTCAAAATCGCATCGTTTCCCCTTCATTCCTTCTGCAGCAGACTACTATTCAATCGATCAATCAATCAATCAATCAATCGCATACTACATCTCCACAGCAAAAGCAAACATCACACATAATGGCAACCATAACCCTTGATCCCAATTACGGGTAAGTACATATATCTGCCGCTTCTTTGCACGACTGGCATTCCTACCTTCGTCCCACCGAACGACCAGAAGAGCAGCTAGCTAACTGTGAATTGCACCACTACAATAGCTATGTCCTCCTCGCAGCCACCTCGACCTTCCTCCTCAACACCATCCACGGCTTCAACACCGGCACCTACCGCAAGGCGGCCCAAGTAAACTACCCCGCAGCCTACGCCCCGGATTCGCGCACCGACGCCGAAGCGCATCGATTCAAGTACGTTTGTTTCTTTCTTCCGATCCACACCCCTCATCCCTCTCACAAACTAACCCCTCGCAGCTGCGCACAACGCTCGCACTCCAACTTCACCGAGAACCACGTCTCCGCAGTCCTGCCGCTCTTGATCGCAGGCACCAAGTTCCCGCTGACGGCCGCGGCTATGGGCGCCGGATGGTCCGTCTCGAGGTACCTGTATATGCGCGGATATAGCCAGGGAGGCGAGGGTGGGAAGGGGAGGTACAAGGGGATTTACTTCTGGTTGTTTCAGATTGGGTTGATGGGGATGGCGGGGTGGGTGGGTGTGGATTTGATTTTGCAGGGGATGAAGTAGGTGGGTGAAAGTAGTGAGATGGTGGGGAGGAAGGAGAGACTGGCTATAGAAAAGAAAAAGATAGGGATGTATAGAATGTATGGAAGGTTGGGAGAATTGTATGATATGGTACGGTTAGAAAGAGAAGATGATATTTGACTGTAGGTGTGCGAGAGAGCGCATAGGATCAATGTATATGTTCAAGAATGCAATCAATGTATTACGAAAACACAAGTTTAAAGCAGTCGAAGTGTTCCAATGGTGAGTACGATTATTGATATTATAAAGTTGAAATGCAGAGCTCCAACACGTCAAATACTATTGATATGCGCCATCCCCTTCCCATATACCAATTCAAACGCCCCCCGCACCGCCTTCCCATGATATTCTATACCTACCCCGTACACCTCTCCCACGGCTCCCTCCACTCCAACCCACACATCTCAAAAACCTTCATCTCCTTCTCCCTCAACTTCCCCTCCCCCGAACCCAGCACATCCCTCTCCAAATCCAACCACTCCCCATCCCTACGATCCCTCATCCCACTACTATCAAACTTCCAATCCTTCACCTTCCTCACATACCTCCTCAAATCCCTTTGAAACGTCGTGCCCCCCGACCACCCCAGAATCCCACACCCGGCTGTCTTCCACGGCGTGATAATGATATCCACTCTCCGATGCACATTCGGATTCTTCTCGTGCTTCGCAGCATCATACCGGATATCCCGCCACACCACAAGCGCTTTATCCATCGTGTCGAAACCGCCGCCAGACGGCCGCGGAGACTTATACGCCACGGGTGCTTGGCCGCGTTGGGAATTTGCGAGGGAATGCTGCAGCACGTTGGTCACCCACCCGATCTCTTCCAAGCGGTCTGTAATCAGCGGGACGAAGTCCAGCGTGGCTTCCGCGTCGGGATGCGTAAGCATGATATCGACGTCTCCGCTGAAGGGCTTCCCGCGACGATGACCCCCCACAATGACCATCTGATACCCTGGGATAATCTCATTCGCCACTTTTAGAACCACCGCGCCGATTTCTTCCACCTCGGCTGCGGGGATCGGCGCGAGGAATTCGTCGTAGTATTTCACCCCGATCTGCTGCACGCGGGTGAGCCGGTCCCAGCCATACTCGATGATGTCGTCGCGGTCGCGCCAGCCGCGGTTGTAGTATTCCCACGCGGTGTGGTCGCCGACGCCCCAGATGTTGTAGAAGTCGAGGAGGACGTTCATGCGGGCGTCGCTTTCGACGTCGACGACTTCGACGAGGGTGCCGGTTTGCTGGTATTGTTGGAAGAGCATGGCGGTTTTTTGATCGCAGCCGGGGAGACGCAGGACTTCGGTCGGAGAGGTCAGCTTGTAGGGGTAGGCGGCGAGACTGGCGATTAAGGTGGAGTAGGCGCGCACGCCGATGGAGTCGCTGTTGAGTTGACGGGCGGTTTTGATTTTCTTGAGGAGGTTGATGAACTCGTCGTTGGGCAAGTGTAGAGGAGTGGGTCGTTCGCACGAGTAGAGTTTCGTTAGGTAGTCTGGAAGAGGGGGGAATTTCTCTGGATCATCATGCTCGGATGTTGTTTGGTGGAGTAGATTTGTTGGACGTGTCACGCTCTGAGTTGGTTTATGGTATCGAGCATTGCCGTGTTTCATGTAAGCTTTGGATGGGGAGCTTTTGGCGTCAGCAACTGCTCTTGCGAGGATATCTGACCCGCGCGACGGAGGAGACGCATTGGTAGATATGAGGTCCTGTGCAGGTTCCTGGACTGGTCGTCCTTCGTACACTAGATATCCGTCCATCGGTAGCAACTTTCCAGCTTTGACAGAATCATAATACCAATCGACCTTCAAGACTTTGAAAGTTCTGATCTTCTCCAAATCTCTCTTGGCTTGGGACGGAGTACTAGGCTCTGTGGATGACTTCAGCTTTTTCCTCGCTGGACCTTCATCTTCGCTCTCCGTCTCTGATGCTGTGCCATCCTCCGTGCTACTACAATCCAGATTAATCACCTCTTTCCCCTCTGAGATTTCTATTTTCCCTCCCTTTTCGTCCCTAGTTTTTCTCTTCTTGCCAGACACCGCTTGCGCCCCACTTTCCTTTTTCTCTCCCTCCTTTTCTAGCGACTCGACATCAATTGTCGTCATCTTCAATCTTCTCAATTCCATTGCCACTCTTGGTTTCCTTCCAATCTTTCCCAGTGCAATTTCAGCTTCATGGATATTGTATCTCAATGCGCCGACCTTCTCCAGTTCTTCTTCCAAGGCATGTCGTTCTTTGTTGTCAAAGAGAAATTCAAAGACGTACATTGGAGGAAATGGCAGATTGGAGGCCATTTTGAACAAGAACTGTCTTGATGAGTTACAGTCTGGCTAAAGAGGCTGACAAGCTTTTTAATCTCTAGTGCTCATAGGAATGAAGTATATACCTAGTACTACGGCAGGTACCTCCATTCAATCCCACGGCAGTCGTACAAGATGTGGTATGTATAGTCTCACGTAGTATAGTGAAAAGTTGTGTGTGTACATATTTCGTATTTGGTAGATACGTTGGAGGAAGGTCGGATGATGATACTGTTAAAGTGCAGGTTCAAAGAATGATGTCCGAAGTGGCTACCAGCCCAGGGTTTAACTTGTATGACGATATGGGCCGGCGTTTTCAGGCACAGATCTCCACCAGCCACTTCAAAGGAAAAGACGACAGGTGAGGCCAAATTGAATGTTTGAAACTACGAAGCAGCTTTGGTAAAATTACTTGTTTGGATCATTATTAGAAGATTAATATTGGGCGTCGTCTAGAATTGCCCCGAAAATTATTGGCCGTTACAATCACCTATAACCTGTCCGCTACCCACCTCCACCAGGACTCGGTAGATGCTCCATCAGCACCAAGGACATTCCCACCAGCTACTTCAACGGAGATGTCGAATTCTTCCATCTGCGAAAATTTGAATTCCTCGGATCCCATCTCGCCAAGCCAATCGTCCTTTTCTTCATCCTGTTCATCTCCCAGTCCAACTCCGGAGTCAAGCAGGCCCTTCGACCTTGACACTCTGACTTTTGTAATCTCGCGCTCAAGACTGCTCTTGACTAGTGCAGCTGGAAGCGCAGTGAAGAGATCCATTTTGTTGGCTGCGATAAGGATTGGTAGTTCTTTTGGTGCTTTTGAAGACTTTCCTTCGCCCATAAGCTTTTGCATCACAATCAGTAAATCGTGGAGGTAATCCGCTGCTTCCCTCAGACCCTCTTCCCCAGCTCCCAATGTGGTAGCATCGACTACATAGATGACACCGCGTAGATTTGAAGTATCTGTAAGATTTTGGAATGCATGATGCCTTAGTTTTCCATGACCGGGTGTATCGACAAGGAGGAATTTCTTGTGAACTTGATTTGTAGGATCGTTGACTGAGCGGTACTTGTTAGAAGCAGCCACTGTATCAACCGGCAGAGAACATTCGGCAGTCAGAGGCGCTTGCGAAGTATGTGTCGTTGCGGGTTTGTTCTCACGTTCGAACTATGTGCGCTCATTAGTGCTTGAAAATGTGTACTCAACTTCTGCAGAGATCTGTTCTTTTCATTGGTTGTTATCTTACCAGAGTCAGAAGCGCCGTCTTTCCTGAACCGCTAGGGCCAATTAATAAAATAGAAGGAAGTGTTGTGAGACCACTAGCACGGAACACTACAGTGTGAAGGAAGATAGGTATTGATAGGGCGAGTATAATGGCAATGGCTAGACCCAAGGGTGAGGGGTCCATCACCAGATGCACCCATTCTTTGAGCGACGACATGAGCGCGGATGGGTGAATGGGAAACGCTATCGTTGACTCTGGACCAGAAGAGCACTTGAAGATGTGCTAAGACCAAGGAACATGAAGAAGGTTGAGAAGGCGACGATGGTTTGATGGTCTGATGGTCTTCTGCAGATCTGGATATGCAAGCCAAGTAACGGTACAGTAACTTACAAGGCTCTGAGAAATAAATTTGGTGGTGGCTGAGTGGCTACTTGCATCAGTAGAGGATCCACACGGTGAGCTGTGCAGAGTTGCGTGAAGCTGCGGGCACGGTCGGCGGCCTTCGAGTCCCTCCAGAAGGCGCCACGGAGCGTAAAAATACACACGCAGTTGTACGGACTGTTACCAATCAGACCCCTGTCACCGCCTCTGTAAGGAGAAAAAGTCAACCGATGTAGAGTTATTACAGCAGAAACTCAGCCTCGCGTCAGATAGAGGTCGAGGGACCCTTACGGTAAAATAATAAGCAGTTTGCCAGTTTGAAGCCACTGATACACAACTCATCAGCTTCGCAGAATCCTTCACAACCCTCCTTCTCCTTTCTTCATTTTTATTGTCGATGTTAAGTTTTGCGCTCGATATGTATATGTTGTCTAAAGACTTATGATTGACGATTGAAGGCCCTTACGCAGCGTTGAAGACTACAGACCTACAACAATTTTGCGAACCGCCTAGGATTTAGAGAATGGCCCCTGGGGATGCAAACCCGGCATCGACGAGTGAATCCACGCAGAAGAATTCCCTGGTAATGCCAACTGGGAAATCGAAAGCCGTTGCACCGAAATTGAGCGACAAGAACAACGTTGAACTCGGCGACATGTCCGGATCGGATCAGCCTGCAACCAAAAATGTGGATGTAATGCAACTGGCGCGGCTGGGGGATGTTCCAGCCATGGAGAAGCTTTTCAAAGAGGGTGCATACGATGCTAGTTATTGCGACGCAGAGGGGATAACGCCCTTACATGTCAGACTCCAACATCTTATCACAGAGGACTATAATTGCTAACGAATGAAATAGTGGGCTGCTATAAACAATCAATATGCTATGTGCCAGTTCTTACTGAATGCCGGAGCAGACGTCAACAAGAAAGGAGGAGAATCGGTGGCTACACCTGCGATGTGGGCGGCGCAGCGATGCCATTACTATACTGTTAATTTATTACTGGAACACGGCGCAGATCCGCTCTTGACCGATGTTCAAGGCTATAACATCCTGCATCTGGCTTTATTCGAAGGAAACATCTTTCAACTCGTCCTATTACTGCATCAGAACCTCTCCGTTGATGTAACCGATACCCAAGGCCACACATGCTTGATGTGGGCTGCCTACAAGGGATATCCGAATTGTGTGGATTTATTCCTAAGATGGGGCGCGGATGTGCATGCCGCAGATGAGACTGGATTCACGGCACTACACTGGGCACTCGTGAAGGGTAATCAAGGATGCATACAAAAGTTGATCGAGTATGGCGCAGACAGATTTGCTGAAACGCAGACCGGTAAAACACCAGCTCTCACTGCTGAAGAGATGAAGACCGAAACGATATGGCATAAAGCTTTGACGGAATGTGGTTATGAGGAAGATGCCATGCCACGCGTCATCAATTTTCCATTCTCTTCATACCTATTGAAGGATAAGCGCAGCTTTATGAACAAGTTCTTCTTTCTGTGGCCATTTATGATTATCTGGGTTATGATCATGATCAGCAGCCATATGGTTGTTTTTGCTGGTGTTCCGATTGCTCTATTCGCGGGATACTCCTTGCAATGGCTTGCACAGCAGGTATTGGAGTATGCGCCTTCGGACATGAGGCATTTGCACAAGACGGTATGTTCAGCCATATTCTCAGCACTACACATGTTTCAGGATAGCTGCTAATTCATGTTTTTCTAGCCCTGGCTTGCTGGAATTTTCGCAGGCACCCTATTCTGGGCCGGACTCAGATGGCTGACACACATTTTACCGGGTTTGTCGACCAGCAGCACTTTCTGCCCATTTACTAACGTTTTTAGGGACCTACACGACTTATCCAATCTCAAACATTGTGTTTTTCGCATTTTATAGTCTATGTGGATATTTCTATGTCTGTGCTATGATTTATGAACCGGGTTACGTGCCGAAACTTGGCGGCCTGACACAGCAGAAGGCTGTGATTGACGAGCTTTTGAGTTTGTGGAAATTTGATGACCAAAACTTCTGTACAACCTGTATGGTCCGCCAGCCATTGAGAAGCAAGCATTGCAGGAGATGTAACCGTTGTGTCGCGAAGCATGACCAGTAAGTACAGCTTTTGCACCTCGTACTTTAGACTTCGCTAATATGGTACAAACAGCCACTGCCCCTGGATTAACAATTGCGTTGGTGTCAATAACCACAGACACTTCTTCCTGTATTTGGTAACCTTGGAGCTCGGGATAATCTTCCTTGTACGATTAACCATAGGATGTAAGTATCAATGCAGACTTTACCGGAGTGTTTTCTAACATCTACCTAGATTATGAGGGCTTCGCTGGAAAAGGAGAAACCGAGTGCAACATTCTTTCACCAGCACTATGCGGAATCGTAAACGCCGATCCATTTACTCTAGTTCTCGTCCTCTGGTCTGTCATGCAACTAACCTGGGTGACTATGCTCATGTTTGTCCAACTCATTCAAATCTCAAGAGCCATGACAACATGGGAGAACATGCGCGGCAATCAGACCGGAGGCAAGGCATCTCAAGCCATTACTTCAGCACTTACCACTGGTGCTACCACTCGAGCCGGCTCCCAGCTTGGCAATGATGGTCGCGGACCCGATCCCGCATTACCACCCACCCACGCCCACGACGGCCACGGCCACCACCACCACGGCGCCAAGCAAGGCTGTCTCGCGCAATGGAAGAAGCTTCTCGGCGTCGACACGTTTGTGGAAACGGCATTCCACGGCTACGAAGGAAGCAAGAACCGGTCGCGGAGACACCAAAACCCGTTCTCCCGCGGCTGTGTGGCCAACTGTAAAGATTTCTGGTGCGATCCCGCGCCCGTGTTTGGGAAGAGAGATAATGGTTCGGCGGTGCTGGGCGGGCAGCCGGTCAATTATACGAAGATGTATGAGACGCCGTCGAGGATGGAGATGCGGATGAGTGGGGCCGGGGATCAGGGTGGTGCGTATCAGAGTGTGGCGGCCGAGGAGGCGGTTTAGGTGATTAGATTATGACTTCATGAAATGGTATTTTTTATTCTTTTGGTTGCTTTTATATCCACTGTACTCTGCGTGTGTGTGTTCTTGAGTGATGTTCTGGTTGATGTGTAAAGGGGCGGTTGCACTTGGCCTCCATCTGGAACCCTTAACCGCCCCTTTCCACTTCGCTTCTTACCTCTGCTCTTCTAGTGTGGTTTAAACATAGCTTTGCTGCTTTCTTATAGGGAGGGGTCTATTACAGGAGGAAAGCGACCCAGAACATATAGACATATTGGTCTTTTCAGACGAACAGATAATGTATTCTGCTTCCCATGATGGGAAACAGCTAGTCACCAGGAGTAGTCTGGGGTCTCCCTAATCAGGATGCAAGGCCACAAACCAGCAGTATGTCTTTTATCCGTGTCATACAGAGTTGTAGAAGAAAAACATAGCTATGCTATGGCATAGTTACTGACTAGCCAGCTGGCTAGCTAGCTTTCCGACTAACAGCGCTCTACACCGAATTTCACAAGGCAAGAGAAAGTGATTCTGATTAAGGGGTAAGTAAGTAAGAGAGTGGTAAGACAAGTCTCGGCATATAGACAAATTGATTTGCTTTTATTTACTGGAACTATGTATGTATATGCACCGTCCCCATCCGTACATCGGTCATTAATATGTATGATATGAAGCGCCGGGCCATTCCTGAGTAGACACTTGCCACTGTAAACAAATGAGGTGAGGGACGCCGGAACCGATTATTGCGGATGTAGATACCCAAATAGAGATGGGCGAGAGACTGCTTTGGTCTCAAGATGTCGGATCGGATAGATATCGGGGTAGATGTCTTTATTTCGTTCGTGAAGAGAAGAGTCGGAATGATAGCACAGCCAGGAAGGCGTCCAGGCACATGTGACTGTCATCAACCTTCCCGCTTTTTACCTCGTCCTCTGCGATTTCCTTGGTGGGCCGTCGTCGCCTTGATGTCTTCGCTTCTTCGGGCAATCCTTCTGTAGATGATTTCCTCCACATCCATAACAAGCTTTGTTGTCCTGCCCAGACAAGGACGTCAGTCCATTGAGCGAGACATGTTTCTTCTTTCTCTTCTTAGCCAACTCGAGCAGCTCTGCCTTTTCCGCCTTCTTTTTCGCTTTTCGTTCTTCTTTCGCCCGCTTCGCAGCTTCCTTTTGACCAGCTTTTATTAACTCGTTCGCGCCAGTTGGATCATCGTCGTCTTTTCCATCGGAGTCGTCATCTGATTCATCGTTGCTTTCCTCTGAAGATGACGACGAATCTGCTAGGTTTGGATTCTGTTGTTTCTGTTCAAGGATTAACATGTGATCCATCAGACGCTCAACCAAAATCGCGGCATACCTCTAAAACTCTATTAAACTTTCCAAAACTCCTCCGCCCCACCATAGCGGGTTTGTCTTCAACCGCCAAATCGTCATTACCGTAATGCGCCTGTATCGGCGAAGGCAGATCCAAGTTCGCAAATCCAGCTTGAACAACCCTTAAAGTATTTATTGGCTTATCCAGATGTTTCCTGTCCTCGAAACTTAATACCCATCGAGTATCTCCAGCTTCTGCAGCTGCTCTATCCAGTGCCGCTTGCTTCTTGGCTTCCTCTTCCTCTAGCGCTGCTCGAATCGCCCGGTTATCGGCCAAACTGTCAACATTGAATTTCGTAGGTGTAGTATGCGCCTTCTTCTGTCGTTTGGGCGATGGCTCCTCTAACGTTGAGGTAGACGGGCTCGTAGGAGATGAAGCAGCAGCTCGCTGCATAAACTTCATCGTCAAAAGCCTGGAAGACATGGCCTTTGGCGCACTGGTCGGTGTTCCTGCACTGGCCGACATGTTTGTAGATTGTTGAACAACCTCGTGAGATAAAAGGAGGATGCCGATTTTTATTGTCAAGCTTCAGGACACACGGCTCGATAAGATAGGATCGTTAGTTGTAGTTTGATGCCTCTTCGCAATCTGCAGGGTGTCCAAGTACAACAGGTCGCACGGAGGTAAAAGAAAGTCAAAGGTAGCTCTAAGGCGGACTTTTTCCGAATCCAGTGATAATTAAGCTTTCGGAAATTACATAAGCAGATCTCGAACCTTTGTAACGACAACCAGGTAAACGACTTCGTTTGACGATTTGAGCAATTGAAACATCAGCATAATGTTGTCAACCGCTAGAACCAGGGCCACATGGCAAATTTCTCGCGGAGCTCAATTTGCAGCCAGAAGAACCTATGCGTTTTCCGCAAATGACCAACAAGAGATCAACAACCCCAATCCTCCGAAAGAGGTTCCAAATGTCTCCAAGACAAATGAAGTTCCCATGGAAACACCACATAGGGATGCATCACTGCAGGAGGATTCAGCGACAGCGGAGAAGCTCAGAGTGATGCAGGCGCCAAACAGGCCGGGAAAATGGTCTCGAAGTCAGAACCCTAGAAGCAGAGCTATGACGGGACCCAGGTTCGAGCAGACTATCATGGACGCCCAGGTACGATATCGAGGCTATTTTTCAATGAACCTATCTCTATGTTGAAAGCTTGCGTAAGCAAGAAATGGAGCACAGCCCGCTGACTTTTCTCCAGCCAGCCCCGCAAGCAGCCATTGCCTTGATCCACAAGCAACCAGTACGATGGACACACAACCGCATCGCTGAATGCGACGGAGGTGGAGGACCGCTAGGACACCCAAGGGTCTTCATTAACGTCGATAAGCCTGAGATTTCCGTATGCACTTATTGCGGACTTCCATATGTGAGTGTAATCTTCCCCTCATGCTCTTGTCTCTACTGACATCATGCTAGGCCAACGAGCACCACCGAGCACATCTTCAATCTCTTCCCACTACCCCATATCCTTTAGAAGCACAAGGTCACCCTGCTGAGGTAAACGAATCACAAAGAATTACTGACGATCCTCTTGAGCAACGATAAGAGCCCAAGGTGGACAACGTGGGGACTAGAGGAAGAATGTATATAAATGCAATGATAAGTTGCGAGTAAGATGATTTATGTGCAATTCACAAAAAACTCATTTAGTAGTGATAAGCTGGCGAGTTCGTCCAACTTTGAACCGTCATACAAGTAGTCATTGAGGGCACAGGTGCCATGTTATAGTGATGGGGAGTTATATCGCATTGATACTACGCAGCATTGTTTAATTTGTAGGTGGCTGGCATTGGCATGTTTCCCCCAGACTTCCACACCTCACCCGCGGCATGCGGCGAGCACCCAAAAGCTCATCTGATTAAAAACTATCTAAACCTGAACCCTCACATCTTCTCTCCTTGAATCGTAGCAACGACCTTCCTCGAATGCTTACTAGTCCTAAACTCGAGATACCAAATCCCCTGCCAAGTACCCGTATTCAACTTCCCATTCGTGATTGGAATCGTAACACTTGCGCCTACCAGCGCGGACTTCACATGTGCCTATACCCAAGTCAGTATCCATATACTAGAAACGCCCAACCCCCGGAACACAAACCGGCATATCATCCAACCCCTCCGCACTATGTTTATACAACACGCCCTTCTTATCCTCCGGCGCAATCCGATCCAACGCATCACTCATATCAGACCTGACATCCTCATCCCAATTCTCATTCAGACTGAGCGCACAGCTCGTGTGCTGGACAAACAGATTCAGCAAGCCGACTTTGTAGTTCTTGATCTCCGGGATCGAGGACACGATGTGGTCGGTGACGAGATACGCGCCCTTGGATTTGGAGGGGAGAGAGATGGTTTTCTGCGCCCAGGACATGACGGCGGGTTTGGGGCGCGTGGAGGGGGATAGTGAGGAGTGGTAGGCGGTAGGGAGGACGAGTTTCAAGGGGAAGGTCCAGATGATGTGGAAGAGGGAGGGGAACAGCGCGAGGACGAAGCAGAGAACGAAGAGAGTTAGGTAGAGGGAGAATGAAGAGTCACTAGACGTGTTATGGGGCGAGCGAGTCGTGGTATCGTTTTCTGAGGATCGAGGCATTCGAACGATTTTGGGTCCGGATGTAGATTTTGGTGGGGTGGTTCGGGACGTCATACATAGATAGGTTCGAGGAGAGTTCGACAGGGGTGAGCTTCATGCGTGCCTGATACAGCAGTCACAAATTTTCTACTTAAGGGAATCTTGAATGTTCGCATTCTTTGGGAAGAATATGGTTTTTGAAATCTGCGAGATATACCGTGTTGAATACATTCCTCATGATTCAATCATTCAATCTCTCCTGTAGATTATCCCAAGCATGAACACTTATCCTCTAAACGCCTTTCCATGCCGCCATTGAATTCCCATATTCCCATCCCCGGTCCCGTAGTTTATTGAACACCATTCTCTTCCTTGATACCAGATTCTTCCATTGTCTCATCACCACCGGCCAGCACCTTGGTCTTGGGTACGAATCCATCATCCGGTCCCCCTCCAGGCGTGACTGCTACTACCTGTCCTTGCTCATCGATGAACTCGAAATTGTATCTTGACAACAAATGCGGAATGGCCGAAAGTTGTGGTCCGTATCTTGCTGTGTTATCGTAGAGTTCAAAGAGCGGAACTGCGAGCAATTTCATGTTCTTGGGCACACTTAACACTTCTATTCACACATTAGCCTCTCTGCGCGCACTCCCAGATCATCCAGACACGACAGGGCAGGAAAACACATACTCTGTCTTGGAAGCTGAATAAAGTACAACTTCTTGCATTCCTTCGGCCTCGTAACATGCGCAGGAATAAACGGGTACATGAAAGTCTCGAAATTCGGCCTCCACCACTGCGCCAAAGTATCGCCAATCTCCCACTCCTCATTGACGCCCTCGCCACTAAACTGCGTACCGACAGGAGCCAGGCGCTCGTTCAATCTCTGTTTGAAGCCTTCGACTTCCTCGTCTTCAGGCTTGAGATAGTCGCCCGGGAGCTTGAAGAATGCGTTTGCGATTTGAAGCATCAGGATGTGAGGATGGTTGTGTTCGTGACAGACAAGAATACCTTCGCAGGTTCGTCGCATGCCGTGCGCAACATAATGTTCTTCGAGACGTTTTAGGCGTGCGAGGACAGAGGGATCTTCTTCGGGTTGGGTTTCTTTGGTGCCGAATGTGTAATTTGAGAGAGGGTACAGGCGGATAGTTTTAGGTTGGTTTGCATTGAAAGAATTAGGAAGGAGGGGAGGATAGGAAGTTTGAAGGGCAGTGGTGGTTATGGTAGACATCCTGTAATATTTGGATGTTGTGTTGCGGATGGTTTAGGCTTGCAAAAGTTCCAATTGAAGTAAACAGCCCGTTATTGCATGGGAAGCTCCAAGGCGGTAGGTTATGACCAATCGAGGATAGCTCGAAAACCCCGAAGATCCTCACAGAGCGTGTTTAGCAACTATAATGCACGACTGAATTACTATACACATTGGAACTATTGTATTATAAACTTACTCATGAATCAAACCGATATCGCAGTTATCCGAGCAAGCAAAGTAAGTGCGCTTAATTGACATCACATCAAGACTTCGTTCAAACATCTTGCAAGGCATATAATCCAGAGAGATATCCCCTATTTTTCCATTCCACTCCTTCTCAAAGACATGTAATCTGATACAAGTAAATTCATAACAACAATCATGATATCGGACTTTGCAATAGCTAAGCTCTGTAATCTTTCACCAGCCACTTTTGCGTTGTCCTCCATAATGGCTCGAACGATGAGATACCCAACTTCCAGCCAGAGAAGCTGCAGTGGGACCTCTGTTACCGTGCGTACGAGCAGCATGGCGCCAATCGTCACCATATCCGCCAGCTCCTACGTTTGCTCTAGCTTCTTGCATATAAGTCATGGCGCCATGAATGCCTTGTTGAAAGCTGTCCAGCAATTCCGCGCTGGTTGGTTCATGGTATTCTCTATCAGCCCCCTGGTTTTCATGATTGGAATTGGCCCCATCACCACCGCCCCATTGGCTTCCATGACGACTTCCGGATCTACCAGAGACATTTCTGTTTGCATTTTCACATTGTCGGTTCTTGCCTGACCCGCTGCTCGAACGTTGTTGATTCTCCTTTCGGTCGTTCCAACCTGGACCTTTCGTGCTCTGTGCTGCAAATTGAGCTCCCCAGCCAATGTTCGCCGGCTCTCCCCAACCCTGATTATTGCCACCATTATTGTTTTGGTCGGAATTCCAGCCCGGATCATTGAAAGTCTTCTTTGAGCCGTTGGAGGTCTTTGGATTGTTATTACCGTCCTGCCAACAGTTGAATGCCTTCCCCGACCCTTTATTGTTGTTTGGCTTCGAGTCCCAGTTGGAATTATTATTGGTGGGTTTACTGTTAGAGGCGTTCTGGTTTTGATTGCCAGAATTGCCCCAGTCGCAACGCCCAGAGTTGTTGTTGTTGCCCTGCGGATTTCCACTATTTCCCCAGCCTCCAGAGCCGGAGTTGTCGTTGGTGTTCTGGTTTCCAGAGTTTCCCCAGTCTCCACCACCTGAGCCATTGTTATCTTGCTGGTTTGCCGAATCTCCCCAACCACTAGTATTGATGTTTTCCTGTTGCTCTCCTGAACCAACCTTTTCGTTATCCTGCCCTCCAGAATCGCCCCAGCCACCAGATGTCTCATTTGGTTGGTCGTCTGCATCGTTCTGGTCGTTGTTGTTGTCGTTGTTTTCCCATCCTGAAGTTTCATTATTCGCATTATCATTCCCGTCCTGACCACCGTTTCCCCATCCCGAATCTTGATTATTGACATCTTGCTTAGGTTCGTCGTTACCCCAGCCAGAGTCCCCGTTCTCACCACTCTGGTTATTATCATTTCCCCAGCTGGAATTCTGGTTGTTTGAGTTGTCATTGGCAGCTTGATTCTGGTTTCCTCCGCCCCAACCTGAATCTTGATTTGCATCACTGTTTCCAGACTGGCCATTTGAATCATTCTTTGATTGAGCATTTTTACCTCCATCAACGCTTCTACTTCCATTTCCCCGCACGGAGCCACTGTTTGACTGCTTGTTCGAGTTATTTCCACCAGACTTGTTGTTGTTGTTCTTATTGTTCCCACCATTCGATCCGGATTGCTTCTGGTTGTTTGTCTTGCTGTTCTGGCTATCATTGCCCCAGCCGGAGCCGGAAGGTTGGTTGTTGTTTGAGGACTGATTATTATTTTGGGTGGGACCAGAGTTATCATTATTCCCCTGGTTGTTATCCCAGCCGGAATTATGATTTTTATCTGTATCATCAACCCAACCTCCTGGCATGTTCGGCGACTGCTGCTGAAGGTGGTTGACTGGTTGTTGAGCGGGAGGATAATTCTGATGGTAAATTTGCTGATTACTCGGCACGATGTTCTGATTGGCGTAAGGACTTCGTTGGTAGAAGTTAGGTGGAGGTTGATCAGTGAAATTATTTTGAAAGTGATGGCCGTTTGTGATACTTCGCTGCTGGTTGTAGAATTGCCCATGCGGTGGTGCATTCATGGGGATACTTGGACCAAAAGCACCCACAGGTGTATGAGCTGGGGGTAGAATGCTTGCAAACGGGTTTCCATAGACGTTGCCATGGTAAACGCGAAGCACACCATTCTTAGTATCAAAGAATGCGTTTGGACGAGGATCTGAAGGTCCTTCAATCACGTCCTCCCTCAATATCACGTCGGCTCTCATGGCATGAAGGACGCGCTGCTCCATTTCTGGTTTGTAAATTTTGTTTCTTGGAAGTAGACTGTTATTTCGCGAATTGCTTTGATGAATTTGAGAGGTATTGCTCCTGGTCTCAGCTTTTCGATTGCAATTGATAGCATCGCCTTCAAGCTCACTCTGATTTTGTTGGCGCTTTTCGTCGCGATTTATGTGTTGCGAGTTGTTCCGCAAATGTTGATGTTTATTTGTACGTTTGAAAACAACTCGATTTTCACCTTCGTCGCTTTCCGAATCGTCGGTGCTGCTTTTATTTGGATGGCGCAGACACTCGCATCCGTCGCATTCATCAAATGGAATATGTGGAGAAGGTAGTGAATTTCCGGGTGGGATTTTCTTGAGGGCGGATTTCGGTTTCTTGGGGATCTGGAACTGAACCTTTTTCTCGACTTTCTTTTCCTTCAATGTAATCTCTGGCTTAGTTTTTTCGGGTTTCTCGACCTCTTTCAAAGGGGTTTCGGGCTCTTTTACTTCTGTAGGAGCTTTCTCTGGCTCCTTGGCTTCTTGCTCAACTTCCTTGGGGGTGTCTTCTTTGGGGGCTTCCTCCTTAGGGGGTTCTTCCTTAGGCGGTTCTTCCTTAGGGGCTTCTTCCTTGGGTGCTTCAACCTCTGGTGCTGCCTCTAACTTCTTCACTTCCGTTTTAGCAGGCAAGGACACACTATTGTCTTCAGAATCCGAGCAGCACTCTGATTCAGAGGTTTCTACCACAACTGTCAAGGACCGTCGACCCGGCGAGCGGCTCCGAGTTCGAACTTGAACATAGGTCGAGATAGAGGATGAGTTCGGCCACAGTACTTGAGGAATTAGCAGAGCAGGTGGGACATATATTCGTCGATTGGACAAGTAT
Organism: Clarireedia sp. CPB17; assembly: GCA_002242865.1. Classification (NCBI taxonomy): domain Eukaryota; kingdom Fungi; phylum Ascomycota; class Leotiomycetes; order Helotiales; family Rutstroemiaceae; genus Clarireedia; species Clarireedia sp. CPB17. Next base: position 11,825 of record LLKJ01001022.1, on the reverse strand, counting down.
TCCACCCAATTTCGAGAGCCCCGACCCATTGCGGAGGGGAGGATGGTCTTTGAAGACTAGGTAAGGTTTCTTCTATGTGAAGACGCCGGTGAGAGTAAAGATAGAATGGTCAAGGAAAGAGAGTATAAGTAAAGATAGCTTCTATAATTACAATAAAGCGTCCGGCGCGCGAAGTGCGTTGATTGCCTACTAAAATAATAGTTAAGCAGAAGATAGGTCCATGTAGTTGACGGTCCCCTGCATTTGGCAATGCCCAATCATCATGTTTCTGGTTTGGATGATATCAGGGACATGAAAATGAAATAAAAGGAAAGATTCGCGGACACAGAACCATATAAGAAACACAAATTCTCGGTCGCAAATACAAAGAGGACTGAGAATTGAGAAAAGTAGGTAGATTATCTTCCGTGACTGTTAACTCTTTTATTCATCTAGCAGAAATGCCCCACCTGCCTAAATAGGCACCATACCTCCTTCCTTGGACGGGTGTAGCACATGCTTCACATACAACAGAAGTAGACGGCGCCCTTTCGAACAGAGTCTTATGAATATTCCATATAGCGTGAACCTATGTCCATTCCCTCATTATTGTAATCCGGTATTGTAGGATTGCTTCTCTCGAAAAACTCACTGGTGACTGATTGGTAGTATTCATCAGTACTTGATAGCGGCCAGCTCGTTAGAGAATGGCCCGGTTGACCAAAGTCGAATAATGTCTGCCCCTGTTCTAAGATGCTGATTTTTTGTCTTGGCAACCATTCCTGTACTCGAAAGTCGGTGAGACGGATCAATCCGGCGCTGAAATGATACCCGTGCTAAGCCATTATACGAGTTTTATCGTAATAACGTGCCTGTCATGCGAATTCATACGTAGCATAGATCTATCAACAGCATGTCCTCAGGCCGTGCAACTACCAGCTTTGTTTCATTTGAGCTGAAAATAAACGGCCGATGATGGATGGACGATAAAATCACCACTATAGCCCGTCAAGGTGGCTTCCAATGAACGTTCAAAGCTTCGCCTTTGCTTGCAGCTCTCCCCTCTTCCACTCCTTATTGATGGCCATATTCCTCCAATAAGTCCATACACCTGCAAGTCCACCTAGTGGAGGACATAAGAGCAACAGCCATGCCCACCATCTAGGACTTTTCCCTTGTAAAGCTCCCATAACTTTACGGAGCTCTACTTTTAATTCCTCCTTCCCGCCATCATTCCAAACAACCACCCCTTTGCCCTCTCCTCTAGCTTCACATCTTCTTGCCTTTTCGCGCACATCACCTTGACTTTTAACCCTATTCTCTGCATCCTCTTCCGTCAAATGCGGATCCCTCTCCCTCAATCTCTGCATCTGTATTTTAGGGTCTCGCACTGCAACTACAAGAACCGTGCCGCAAATGACGTCGATGCCGCTCTCGAAGAGTAATGGGACATCCAGTACGACCGCCCAGCACCCTTTCAAATAGCACCCTAGTAATTGCTTATACATCTCCATCCTAACGGCCGGATGCACGATCCCATTCAACACACCTCGATCTTTTTTCCTTTCCTCACTATCCCCAAACACTCTGCGACCCAGTGCGGGTCTATTTAATGGCGCGCCTTTCGAATCATCGCGATCGTGAGAAGGAGGAAGGAGGAGATCTGGAGTCGTCGATGAGAAATGCGCGAGTATCTTTTGGTAGCCGAGGGTTCCTGGCTCGACGACTTTGCGCGCGAGTACATCGGCATCGATGATTGGTAGGGAATAGGGAGGTTGCGACAATATCGACGAAACTGTTGATTTGCCCGTGGCAATTGAGCCAGTCAGCCCGAGAAGAAGCATGTTGGCGAAGAATCGAGTGGTGAGAATGAAGAAGGATGCATTCCTCTGGAGCAGTAGATCTGACGTTATTTGAAATCGCGGGGGATCTTTGCCGAGGTTGCGGCACCTCCCGCCTTACAGCCACATGCAATGATCGGACGACCTTTTTCACAACTTTATATCGTCTTCAAGCAACAAAAGAGATTTTGAATATATCCAGTATGTTATTATTGGAGCTACTTACCCTATCACAATTTTCGTATATATATATATATATATATTCCCGATCTCCCTAATGTACGTTTTGAAGTCTCATTCATATATTTCCCATGCTTCATACAATCCAGCACCAACGTGTTGCTTTCCCATGTCATCAAAATAACCGCATTTACTCAGAGCAAGATAGCCATACCCAAGACTCCCATCAATGCGCTCATACGTGTCATCTCCAAGCGTTTCGCAGGCGAAGAAGTTATTTGACTCGCCGCCGCAGAAGTAGCGCTTCCACTTCCGGCAGATGCAATAGTGGCGGTGGGTGTGAAGCGCACATTATCCGAATTCGTGAAGCTCGTCAGTCTGGCCGTAGCACTTCCAGTGATGAGTCCTGTCGTCCAGAGACTCGTACCCGTGCTGGTGAAGTAGTTACTCACTGCCGTTTGTTTGGGAAATCTGTCCGTGCCGATCGCATCGTCCGGGGCAAGGTCTATGGAAGTGATGTTCAGAGTGCTGGTGGACAGGAGATTTGCGTACGGCTGGATGGGTGGTGAAGTTGCTAGGCATTCTGCACTACTGAGGCTACTGATTCTGGAATTTGAATCTTCTTTGGTCTCGTTGATGTAGCCATGGGCAAAATAACAATCGACACATGCACTGGAGGCAGCCCAGTATGAGGAAGGGCAGAGACACTCCTGTTCAGCTAGGACTAGAGCGCCCGAGATTAGAATCATTTTTGAATATCTTGGATTGCGTTGGGTGCGAAGTGATTCTGGAATGTTGTAGATCGACTGGATTTTTGGAAGACGCGGCTATCACACTTACAGTCTATCGGTGTTGTACCATTGGCAAAGCAAGCATTGTATATGTATAATTCTTGTTCGCAAGGAAATGGAGAATTAGCAAGGGATGGTACTAGATCAAATGCCGAAAGGTTTAGTGCAAGTCGGCGCGTGTTATTGTTGTACAGCGGATAACATATTTCGAAGAAATAATTCTCATTAGGGTGAGGGACGTCGTCGACTTGGGCTACGGATGGGTCTGCAAAGAATGCTATGCTCATAGTAAAAAGAAACGCGAGATTGAATCTGGATGACATATTTGGTGACAATTTCGGGTTCAGCTCGATGTGGAATAAGATGTGCAGTAACTCTCGTTATCCAAAATCTAAGAGCAGCTTTTTGTGCTTTATAGAGCCGGTAAGGCGGAGGTAATGCAAGATGAAATTACATGAAGGGGAAACCAGGATCGCAAAAGTAAGAACACAATACTCGTTTGTGGTGATTGGCTCAAAAGGTCCTGTACGGCGAAAGAACGCACTGTACGGAGGTTGAGTTCTGTTAATGAGAGGCGCAGCACAATCAAACTAGATTATTGCCTTGGAACGGTTACCTAACTCAGTATCGATTGAAGTTTTCGCTGGGGTTCTACAATAAAAGCCAGGATTAGTTTAACCTTAAGGTTACAGTCAAGATGCGCGCTTACAGTATAGTAAGTAGATCAATCTTTCAAAACGCACAAGCATCCCGCCGTCAGAAGCGATATCATGATCACGAAGTCGTGGTTACTAGCATTGCTTACTACTCCGTACAGCGAGTGCCGAGAGACGTTGAAAGATATTATCACCAAGGCATAGATTTTGAATATGAGATATAAATACAAACAACGATATGAGTGGAAAATTACTAGATGTCAATACTCAGGCCGCATTCCAGCTGAACCCACCGGCGATGAACATCAAATGGTTGTTGCTGCGTCCTTAGCAACTGTTTCTTCCTCACATTCACCGCTTGATTCTTTCGACTGTAGAGCGGCCTTATCAACAGGGGCCGACTCGCTCACTCCCTCGACGGTATTACTTCCACCGGGAGGGCCTTGAGTGCCAGTCTCAATCGATGCTGATTTATTGGCAGACTCGTCGGTGATATTCGACGGTGTTAAGAGAGCTGGGTTTGCCTCACCACTAGCTTCGGTCCTCTTGATGTCTCGCTCCTTATTCTCCTGGAATTCGGCATCATCCAGTGCATCCTCAACATCACCATCAGTAGCGTCATCCTCATCCCCCTTTGCACTCGATGCCTCATCGCATAGGTATTCATCATAGACTTTGAGAACCAATCCTTCATCCTTACTGTAGACTCTAAATCCAATGACGCACACTGCATTCCAAGGATCTGCTTGCTCCTCTTCATCGCTCTCATGCCCCTTTGATTTGCTTTGCTCGCCTGGGGCTGAGTTGGGGTTGCGCACCTTAAGAGAAGGATCTTCGTCACTATACATGTCGTAATCTGATATTGGGCTCGCGCTTGATTCCCCGTCCGAAGTAACATAATTCCTCGCAGGAGGAGGAGGTGGTGGACGGCCATAGTTTCTCTGCACAATCGATTCTCTCCGGTTGTAATCGCCAGGAGGAGGAGGGGGTGGGGGTCCATGAGAGCGACGATTGGCATAAGGAATGATAACATATGGCGATTCTGGTGAGCTGTTGTCACTTTTAGGAGTTGTAGGAGTTGCTTGAGATCCATTGCAAGAAGGAGAGATATTGTCCGTCTGGACAGCCTTATCTGTTGCGTTCAAGGTCTGCGTATCGATTTCCGTCTCGACAGCTTGTGGAGGGTGTTCTTCGGTTTGCATTGACTTATCATGCTTCTCGATTTGTTGCTCCACAATCTCCTCTGTTTGAACTCCACAATCTTTCGGTCTGCGATCCTCTTTTTCCTTCTCAGCAGTTGCTTCCTTGGCTCGTTTACTCTTGCGTTTTTCACAATTTTTCTCTTCTTGTTTTCTCATTATCTGGCGAGTAGTGCGTCTTTTTTCCCAGAGAACCTTTCTCTGCGCAATTCTTGCTTCTTTTGCCTTAGTCTTGTTGTGGACTTCCTTTGCTTTCGTCCTAGCTTCCATGTATGACAACGCCTTACTGTGCGCCAGATCGTAAGCAGCTCCAACTTGTGCCAGCTTATCGTTGTCCTCCTTGCGTCTCAATTGTGCTTTGACAATGTCTTCCACAGTCAAGTCATCTTTATTTCTCTCTGCAACGACCATCATGAAGACAGAATAGGTTCCCGCCGGTAGGCTTTTTAATTCGCTAACGACACTCCTATCCATAAGGTAATTGCCGTGGCTTCGCACAATATAATCTTCTTCGTCTGGAGAGCCAATCTCATGTAGCCGGAACTGTAGTCGAAATTGGTATTGTCCACATAAGCCCGCAAAATACCGGTCATCTAACTGACTCATGACCAGTACTACCGGTGATTCTTTTCGCAAAGTCATTGTAAAACGTTGCTCAAACTCGGATCTCCATGGGACATCCACACCGATCCATTTCTGTGTCAGACGCCAATCCGGGCAGTCCATGAAAAGACGGGTTCGGTCGAAATGCTGATATTTACGAAGTAAATCCTCATATGATATCCAGAAAACGCTGTCGTTGCCGAACTTATGGTTGAGCTCCTTTTGTGCATCTGGAGTAAACTCCTTGCTCCCATCGGACCAGGGACCTTCCCAGTTGCCTTTCTTTCCTTTGCCCCAAGGATTTCTTTGATCAAAATGATTAGTTAGGCGTTTTTAGACAGATGGTAGAGACTTACCGTAGTTTAAGAAGCCGCTCTCCAGTTGACAATTCACGTGCTTCCATTATGACATAAGCGTGCCCTTCAGTTATGCCGTTTCGACTACCATAGCCACGGTCGAGAAGACCAGTTGAACAGCCAAAAAGAAATTCTTTATTGACCTTAAGAATCTCATTATGCCAGAATTCGTCGACGTCGAGAATGTCAGACGTGAGAAGTTCAGTTGTCACACCTCCCGTTAGATCTTCGACGCCTTCCCTGCTACTTATTAGCTGGTATCTCCTCAAGTGTGCGAGAATGCCTACCCAATCCAACCCCCTTCTAAACAAGCAAAGTCCCCATGCGCTTTTGCGTACGCCTTTTCAAGAAGAGGAAGCCATGTTGCGTTTTGATCTTTACATCGAGCAAAATACAGGGCTTCGGAACCTGTCTGATATGTTTTTCTGTATTCCTTTTCCACGTCCTCGCGGTCAGTCTGCTCAAGTAAATGTCTATGAACCGAGGGTGAATCCCAATCAGGCGATTTCAAGTAAAGCTTGTCATCGATGATCGATATAATCCATTCACCATCTAATAATCGTTAGAAAGTAGGCTATGATTTACCGTGATAACATACCCCGATGAAAAACAAATCCGTATATCCCAATTTCTGTACTTTCAAGTTAGCCTGGGAGACTTTCTCAAGAGAGATTACACTGACTTGTGTCCCATTCAACACATATTCTTTGTATTCCGTTCTCCATATTTGCCAATGCAGTCAAACTAGCCATCAGCCAGCAGTCTCCGAGGCTACCTTGTTTCACGTCGGCAGGAGAGATTTTGTCTTTCAAAAAGGTGGGCTTCTCGAAGATCTCGTGAACCCTCTTCACAGCCTTTGGACCAACCGAACTTGGGTTCAAAAGAAGATGCTTGTAAACCTCGAACTTGCTGTTGATAAGAGAATTTAAGCAATTCCCTCTTTCCCATTTCAAGTCCCAATCAATATCGAAGGTCGGGTCGCGATAACGCATATTGACTCTGCGGCACTCTTTGATGAGCTTATTAACCTTGGTCCGACATTCTTGGACTGCTCTATCGTAACCCTCTGAGACGAGAAGATTTGGCGGAACAGGAGGGGGCACTATAACAGTGCTCGCAGATGTGCCTTTCGAGGATGGCGCGGCACTGGGGAGAATCTTCGTCGCTTTGCTGAACTTCGAGACTGAAAACCGGGACCAGAGCCTGTCAATTGCCGCTTGAGGTGCTACTTGTTTCTTCTTCTTTGGTTTGTTTCCGTTCGCCCACGGGGCTGGCGGCGGCGGCGGGCCGGGAGGATTCCGTCGACGTCTTCTACTTTGATCAGTATCGCTTGTGCCAGGTGAGGATGACATTGCGTCTCAGTGTGTCTTGCTTCTTATGCGCTAAAAGGATAAGACGAGTAAAGAATATGATTGAGGACTCGAGGATTAATCGAAAGGAAAAGAGACAGATTCGCTACGTGCGGAGAGCGATGCAATATGATTATTACCGTATTCACTGTGCAGCCTCGCGATGTCCATCTCAGCTTACCACGAGCCAGGTGTACTTTGTAGGCAGACTGCCCTGGTCGAGTCTTACCGTCGTCTTCATCACAAGGCAGCCTGACAAACCATTTGCTCGGAAGCAGAGACGTGCACAAAGCTGGCACCGACCAGGTTACACGACAATCTCATCGCCAGGTAAATGCCTATTTTGGGCGATGGGGGGTTTTCAGCCGCACGTCAAGGTAAGCGTGACATCCTATGAATGCTCGACTTATGGGGAAATCAACCGGGGTGTGTGGCGTGGATGCTCCAGTTCCAGGTTTACGTGGCCATGGCGAGAGGAGACAAAAAGCTTGGATATCGGACGGCTGGTGGGGGCGGGGCGCATGGCTCTCGGTAAAAGCTAAGCCTTACCTCCACCAGCTCCCCTCTCCTCGAGTCCTTGTTCCTCTCTATCTTTATGAAAAAGGTATGAAACTACCAGTGCCATAAGTTATACATAGTACAGAGGATAGAAGCAAGATATCCATATGTATGTATTCTGGAATGAAGCTCACGGAGTGGAACTACTCTGGAAATCGGGTTTCAGTTACGCCGAAGGGCTGCATTTCGCAGCAAGACACGACGCTATCATCTTATCAATTGGAATCACCGTCTTGAGAGACCTACACAGTACCCTTACTCGTATTCCCGGAGAGAGCTTTTTGTACCTTTCGAGAGATTCAGGTGACGTCTCTGCATACGCATTGTTGACTCCTCCGAATCCCTCCAACCAATCACAGCCATCCGAAGTTGTTGTACCACTGCCCTGCCCTGCCATACAAGCGAAAAGCTTCATGAATTATATATCCGACGGTACAGTACATGACTCGAAAACGGTCTCACTTACTACGTGCACGATGGCTGTCCCTGTTCCTCCTCCTCTTCTTCTACGTGAGAATGAGCCGTGGGAAGTGCCGATCCCGGGGTTCTCCCATCCGTCAGTTCGTGGAGCACCGCGGGGTACCTTTGTACAATGAGCTGTCATTGCTGCAATTACGAAATGGCCTCGAAAGACTGGTCAATTGCTTTATGACGGGGCCGCCTTTACTAGTTGCATAACTACCCGCACTGTACTATAAGAACTCCAAAGCGTGGAACACCAGGTATCAAGAGTCTTTGCGATCCAACTATTCCGAAGGCTCCTCCGCAAGACTTTGACTTTTTCTATATTACCACCCTTCTCCTGTCTTGTTGTCTCCTCAGTATCTGCAGTTTAGAACACTTTTTCGTCCCAGTACTTTACTTATATTTACTACTCTCAGTCTCGTCGTCCGCCTTTGATCCAGTACCTGCACAACAGCAAGCAGACACTTGTATCATTTCTCATCTTCACTTTGTCTCAGAAGTTGAGTTATAATACTTTTAGGATCGATACGTAGCCCATCATGGAACCCTCAAATTACGAAAATATACCAGACAAACCGAGATATATCGATTTTCCGTCTTTGGAACCCGGCACCGTGATCGATGGAAAGCAAGCATTGAATCGATGGTCCTCAACCATCACGAAAGGCCATGACTTCCCAGGCGCGCAGGTGAGAATATCCAAGTGGTGGGAACCTGCGCAGACACTGATTTGGGTGATAGGCAATGCTGTATGCTGCTGGAGTCCCCAACCGGGAAATGATGAAAAGTGCTCCCCATGTTGGGATATCAACCGTGTGGTGGGAGGGAAACCCATGCAAGTATGTTCTCTATCTGAAATGAACAGAAATCACAATTGCTGATATTCAACTGCAGTATGCACCGTAAGTCGCACAAGATAGGAAGATTTACATCGAACACAGACATGTTAATAACTTGGTAGTACACGACCTCGGAAAGATTGTGAAGGACTCAGTACAAAAGCAGGGTATGCTCGGTTGGCAATTCAATACGATAGGGGTTAGTGACGCGATCACTATGGGTGGTGAAGGTCTGTACCACATTGCGAGATTAATATTGGACTCACTGTTGACGAAGAGCAGGCATGCGCTTTTCACTGCAGACACGGGAGATTATCGCGGATTCTATCGAGACGGTGACTTGTGCACAGCATCATGATGCTAATATTTCTGTTCCGGGTTGCGATAAAAATATGCCAGGAGTAAGTCCGAATTCCACGAAGCATCTGGGAATGTTCCACAACCGATGGGACATTTTCAGTCATCCGCAAATGATGGAATGCTACTATTGTGGCATTTCAGTAAATCTCATGCCCTATCAGCTGAGTCTAACAGTTACCATAGGTCATAATGGCTGCTGCACGTCACAATAGGCCATTCCTCATGATTTATGGAGGTAGGTAAATGTTTGATATTTACCTCGTAACTGGTCTGATAATCTTCAGGGACCATCAAGAAGGGATTCTCGAAGTTGTTGAACAAGGAAATAAATATTAGTACCTGTTATGAAGCTAGGTATGATTCAAACAGCTTGTGGCTATCTTCCGCGTACTGACATTAGCAGTGGGGCATACATTTACGACAAACTTCGAGCAGCATCAGGAGATGCTACGCCAAGCGATGTCATGGTAAGTCCTCAATTGCATTTCATCTTTGTATGCCCTTTCTTACCAGATTGTAGGAGGACTTAGAGCGAAATGCGTGCCCTGGTGCCGGAGCCTGTGGTGGTATGTACACAGCTAACACAATGTCGACTGCGATCGAGGCGATGGGGCTATGTCTCCCGGGCTCATCGTCTAACCCAGCAGAGAGTCCTGCCAAGATGAGAGAGTGCGTAAAAGCAGCCGAAACTATCAAGGTCTGCATGGAGAAGAATATCCGGCCACGGGATCTTCTAACGAGAGAGTCCTTTGAGAATGCGCTTGTAATGACGATGGCACTTGGTGGTAGTACTAATGCTGTCCTGCACTTTCTTGCGATGGCTGGTACTGCTGAGGTGTCCCTGACCATCGACGATATCCAAAGGGTAAGTAATAAGATTCCATTCCTGGCAGATCTAGCCCCTTCCGGAAAGTATTTTATGGAAGATCTATACAATATTGGCGGTACTCCGTCCGTACTCAAGCTCCTCGTCGCAGCTGGGTTGATGAACGGTGACATACCTACTGTTACCGGGAAAACACTCCGGGAGAACATAGAAAGTTGGCCATCACTGCCACAAGATCAAGTCATCATTAGACCTTTAGACAATCCAATCAAGGAGTCAGGTCATTTGCAGATTCTACGGGGAAATCTAGCACCAGGTGGGGCTGTAGCAAAAATTACTGGCAAGGAAGGTCTTGTGTTCACCGGAAAGGCCATGGTCTTCGACAAAGAGCACACACTCGATGCAGCCTTGAATAAGGGTCAAATCCCACATGGAGAGAATCTGGTCTTGATTGTGCGTTATGAGGGGCCCAAGGGAGGACCGTAAGTGGATGTCCTGCCATACCCGGCTAAACATGATGCATTGTTGAGCTAACATGATTCCAGCGGTATGCCAGAACAGCTAAAGGCCAGCGCAGCCATAATGGGTGCCGGTCTCAAGAATGTCGCTCTTGTTACTGATGGGCGGTACTCTGGGGCTAGGTATGCTCACCCATCCACCTGTTTGTTACCTTCCACTTACTGACAACCGCTTAGTCATGGATTTATCGTCGGACAGTAAGTTATTATCATATCTTCTGGCGATTTACGCTCAGATACTTTTACCTATATTTCTTCATACCCGTCCCCGGAAAAATGATCATACTGATTGAACTTCTACTAGTGTCGTCCCAGAGGCCGCTGTCGGTGGCCCAATTGGATTGGTGAAAAATGGCGATGTGGTCACCATATCCGCCGAAAATAATACTTTGAGCATGGATGTGTCTCCAGAAGAAATAGAACAGAGACGCCAAGCCTGGAAACCACCCAAGAGTGTGGTAAATAGAGGGGTATTGGCGAAATATTCTAGATTGGTGGGTGATGCAAGTCACGGAGCTATGACGGATCTCTTTTAGATGGATAACGATAGATTTTTTAGAATCTTAGATATCACTACAGTAGAGTAGAGATTAGAATTATGATTCCAGCTATGAATATTTGTGGTAACGATGTTGTGTGTTGTGCCTGTGATGTCCACACCTGTAGCGAAGCCTCCGATGACGTTCTCGACTCGGAGCTTTGGCTCGGCAATAATGTTGTGCTAAGCTTCACCAATCCCTAAAAAATAACCACCACCAAACGGTCAATTCACGACGTCTACCGAGCCAAGAAGATTACACTTGTGGTCTGTTTTCGAGCAGATCTAAGGTTAAATAACTACAATCAATATCCACCACAATGTCGCACCTCCGCACCTCATTCCTGCGCCCGCACCCCCGTCCCACAATCCTCGAAATCGCAACCCTCGTCCTCTCTCCCGCAACCCAAAAAGCGCCGCGCCCCCTCAGCTCCACCTGTCTCTACCAGCGCTCACAATCGCAATCCCCATCCCTACTCCGCACCTACGCGACCTCCTCCCGCGCCCCCCAAACCACCTACCGCGGGCCCGCCTCCTCGGAAACCACACAGACCGATTTCTCGACCCTCGACGTCCTCGGCAACACCCCCGCGCCGTCGACCAGTATCGATGCGTGTTTGACGGATGGGTTTCATCTGAATAGCGGGGTGAAGATCACGGGTGGGGATGGCGTGCTGTTGATGGGCGGGGAGGCGTTTGCGTGGCGGCCGTGGTTGGCGGCTGGTGCGGGTGCGGAAATGGGGATGGTGAATCAGAAGGGGCAGTGG
>LLKJ01001019.1:0-12123 GCA_002242865.1 Clarireedia sp. CPB17 | reverse complement strand
GGATGGATGTATGGAGGTGGTTTGAGGGCGATGATGGAGGTGGTGGAGCCTGTGGGAGGGCAGGAGAAGGCATGAAGTCCATACGTTGGCTGGAAATTCATGTCTTGGAAAGGAAAACTTATACATCTGGGATGATTGCCATGACCATCAACGCCCGCATATGGCAGCGAGACCGAACTCGCCATCGACAGACGAGGAAACAGGACGGCTTCTAGGGACGAGCGGTGGAGAATTCAGCTTGACATCGACCAGTCTAAGCATTGAATACAACCGAAGCAGAGATTCAGTTAATTCTGTCATCATTATGGAAATGGGGGTCGCTTGCATTGTCAGGTGTTTTGGTTGTTAAGGTTTCTGCATTAGCATGGTGTTAGGAGTCTCGGGGAAAAGTACGTGTGAAACATGGCGCATTTGGAAGGAAATACTAGATCAATTGGATATTGATTCCTGTATGAATAGATACCTCTGTATATTATCCCCTTAACTGCCGTTAACGCGTTTTTGACCTACTCCGTACAATTCTCCAGTTTCGTAGGAAATGAAAAAACTTGATTGGTTTAGAGTGGTTGAAATTATAACTTCTGATATATAATTTTCAAACTCAGATATTAGGATCAGTTCTTAAGTAATTTTGATAAACAATAGACCAAAATGATTATTAAGTCTTAGAGATAATAATAAAGAATCTAATTTATTTTTGATTAATTTACTAAAGTATCTATACTAGTTCGAATAATAAGTTGAATAAGATTTTGCCGATTTCATAAATCTTATTGGCTTATAAACCTCGGCTCAAAAAAGGTGTATTAACTTGGCAGTTAAGGGGATAAATAGATTATGATGGCAGCCTTGAGTGTCGTTCCAAAAAGTAATTAAATTGTCGTTAATGAAAACTAGTCATGTCTTCCAATTTGCTTATCTTCCAAGTTGATGGTGCCCCATGGGCTATTAATTGCCCTTAATCATTTGAATTTAAAGGAAACAGGAGAAAATAGCCGTTCCATACCTACCTAAGAAACCGCAGCAATATCAGCCAACCCAATCAACCAAACACATCCCGTCCTAGGCAAACAAAGTAAAGACCTTACACATTCACCCTCGTCAACTTAACATTCAACGGCGGTTTTTTCCAAAGCCCATAAATCCTATTCCTCTCTAACCACGTATCAGCGCCCTCACCCCCCTCCATATCAAACCCCCAAACCACAATCGCCAACAATATTCTCAGTTCCGCATAAGCCAAGTTCTTGCCGATACAGTTGGCAGGCCCATAACTGAACGTCTGTCTCGCCTTCCTATCATCGTGTTCGAATTCCTTAGGATCCCCCAACTTCATACCGGGGAACGTGGATTCCAGCTTCGAAACATCGTCGGTACTGAGCCAGCGCTCGGGATGGAATTTATACGGGTCGATAAAGTTGGCCAGGGAGTAGTTGGCGGTCCAGTTATGGACGCCGATGGTCGTATTACCGGGGACGTATTTTCCTTCGAGAATGGTTCCTTCAGGTGGAGATTTACGTACCAAGGTACCGGGCACTGGGGGGTACATGCGTAGACCTTCCTCTAGGATAGCGTTGAGATATTTACAGGAGGCGAGTGCATGAAGAGTCAAGTCGGAACGCGTTTTGAAAGAGGTACGGAGTTCCATGGTCAGATTCTTGAGGATAGTAGGGTTGCGGAGGAGGAAATAGGTTATGCCATGGAGGAGAGATGCTGTCTGATCCTAGTGTTAGTTGATGCTTGAATATAGTCAGAGTTCATGATAGCGCACCGTTTCGCTGCCGGCGATAATCAATATGCTAGCATTCTCCTTCATTTCATCCGGTGTCATTCCCTTTTCAGTATCGTTGTGCCTCATGATATATGTCATAAAGTCGGGTCGGTCAGTGTCGGTAGCCATTCTCCGCTCGGCCTTTTCCGCAGAGAGCTTTTTGTGTTGAACAAACCTGTTCCTCACACTTGGAGGAATAAGGAGCAGTAGTAAAGGGCAGAATGGCGGATGCTTGCGTAATTCTGTCATTATAACTAAGATTTCAAAGACGCTGAAGATCAAAGAAATCCATGAATGCATGACACCTGTTTTGAGGCAATCAAATGGCTCCCCAAAAGCAAGATCCCCGATCAAATCGAAGGTCGCATAGTTGAACCAGCGACCAAGATCAATGCTACCGTCTGGTGCCGAAAATTTAATAAGACCATCAACGAATTGCTGCGCAAAGTCCTGAATAAGGGGTTCTTGTAAACCCAATGTTTTTTCAGAGAAGGCATGTGCCTGGAGACGACGAAACCGCCTATGGTCTTCAGTGCCTGCGTTGATACTAGATGGGCGGCATATGTGAGCTCTATGTTAAATTGTTTCACGAAGTATAAACAAGAGAACTCACATGTTGACAGGTTGGCTGCCTCCTCCCCCCCGTTCTGTCAAGTCCTTTGGGAAGTTTCCCTTTCCATCCTTTGGAAATCCGTATATTTCCTCCCATGCTGTTGATGACTTGTAGCTCAGATTTGTTGGTGCTATCCTGACGACATCACCGTACGTATCGTGCAGTTCTTTGATCTTGTAGGGTAGTTGTCCTATTAATTTCCAATAAAAAATTGGTATTCCCGACGCTGCCCATAACTTGGGTCCTGGATACGATTTCAGAGGATGGAAGTAGACTCTGTAAAAGCAAACCGCAGCCCAATAGAAAGCATAGAGAGCAACCGCCGTGAAAGCGACAGCAAGCGCAGTCATCGTGAATCGTGACTGTTGGAGAAGTTCTTGTAAGCTGCTTTGTTTTAGAAGAGAATCGATTTGCTGACTTCGTTAACATTATACTTGGATGTATCAGGATAAGTGCCAAGTTTGCTCAGCTGCGCTGCAGCCTGCGGGGTTCAGCACGTATATTTGGATCTCCGCGCCGATTCGACTCTAATTTTAATCTCCGCGCCGATCCTCCGGGCATATCTACGTAAGTTTCTTAGCAACCATCCAATCAAGACTGCGTATGACAATGGTAAGCACCAGTAGAACAGCAACGGATAATAGCCTTGCGTCGGTATGGTTTAAGAACTCGCTTGGGGGAACCGGATGATCATGCAGAGGTTGGATGATTGTGGAGGGTGGCTAGAGGTATTTGTAGCCATCAAAGCTTCAAATTTATCCTGGATACGTAGAGTGGTAGTGTTACCGTCTTTCTGCATGCCAATAAATTGAGCGAAAGGGGCAAGATTTGCAGATGGGTTTCCAAGGAGGTAATGAGAAGGACCATTCAAGGATGGAAACGACAATTTCGTGGCGAGTTATGAAAATGAAATGCTTGCGTCCTATGCGAGTATGGGAATGATCATTTGCTGGTGGAGATGCATCCCGGCGTGTAGCTTGTACAAGACCAAGTAGCCATGTGTCACAGTAGAATCTTTTCATAGCTCCATATCTTCGTCCTCGCTAGCTTCATCTTCTGCGCTGCCCGCACCATTCTCCTCACGTTCTCTCCTCGCGGCCTCCCTAGATGCACCCAGTTTTCTCAAGCCATCCATCACTCCAGTGATGAATCCCCTTCCTTCACTAACTTCCATAGCACCAACACCTCGCAGACTACTCACGCCTCCGCCCTCCACAGCCATCATACTACTACGCATTTTGGACATCCGTACTTCCCGTAGATCTCGTAACAATTCGCGGACTCTATCCGCGTCCGGTATATCATCGCTCGCAGCCTCCAGCAAGACCTCTCCGATGTCGATCCAATGGTAGGGTAGATACTCTGGTATGGAGTCTGCGTCGTTGGAAGGAAGAAACGGCGGAGATACACTCGAGGCTATGCGAGGATGTATAGGTGGTGGCGGGGAGAATTCTTCGGGATTTTCAGTCTCTATCTTGAGAATCTTATCGAGTGACTTGGCATGGAGCCAAGGAGGAGGAAGGATGTTCGCGCGACGTTGACGTTTCAGTAGGAGTGCAAGCCAGAGCGGCAGCGGCGCACGATGAGGTGGACGTAAGGTTTGCGTTTTGCCCTATAAGGCGTAATTTTAATTTAAATGCCGTCGCAACTGATCTCCAGGAGAGTGGAGTTCTGATGAGGGGTAAAATGGCGGGGTAAACAGGAGAGCTTACACCTAATAAATCAAGACTCTCGAGTCGCTGCCGCGGTATGACAGTCACCATCTCCATTTCACAGAGAAAGGCAACCTCCATCGGCGTCAAGCCAGCAGGTAAAGGTAAAGCCATTGTGTGACTGTTGTGGTGTCTGATAACAAAGTTCGGGGTCTCTGAAATACTGTAAGCGCGTTTGCGACCGCGACCGCGACGAGATGTAGTGCCTTAGGCGTGAACATGAGATATGTTCCGGTCTTGTTTCCTTGAAGCTTCCATACCATCACGACCCGAGGATCAGCCAACACTACGACGGGCAGGAAGACTGCTTGTATGCTTGACAATCCATACTTGGAGCGAGCAAATCTTACACAGGGTTGCAAACTGATTGCACCAAGTGGGACATTTGGTCACGGCTTTGAGCACTTGGTCGGACTTCGCGATCTCTGGCCATACCCAAACTGGTGATTCTGCAATCAAAGATGCAGACCTAAATGCTCAGCACTGCAGAATGGTGCGTTCATAACGCATGGTATCATACCATATGATTGTTCTGAAGGGTATAACCGTATTCTACTTTCAACTGTATAGACTATTGATTCGGGTAACGAGCACCCTAAGCAGGTTATCTGCATGGTATCACACAGCGGAGGCTGTATGTCTTTGTGCAGCCGGACGTCGTCCAAGACTGGGTACAAGTCTACACATATGTCTTGGATCTTTTCTCGACTAGGAAGTGTTCCAAACCACCTCCGCTTCACGACATATTTGCTTGCCGACCATGATTTATACCTGGGTCGAACGCTCCGTTCACATTCTGATATGGTTTTGCGAAAACTACGGAACAAGTCTTCCACAACTACTACACACGTACAATATGTTACTCGGCGATAAGAGTTATTTTCGTTGAGTCACTCAATATTTCTACCCGTCCGCAAGTGCGGTTATACTTGTCTGAGCCGTACGGAAGTATGTGTCTTGCTAGTTTGGGTGTTCCTGCTGGGGCAATTATCGTCAATCAAGCACTTGCATTCATCTTAATGACTCCATCCTGCTTCTCCTCCTTCATTTTGGCTACAAATTAGCCCTTACTTTTAAGATCTTTCGCATCTACAGCCTACTTTATCACCTTCAAGGGATTACAGGATGTCTTCAGGCTCTAACATCAAAGGATCTGTTATTGATCCAGAGAGTTATGTACTAGAAAAGCCACCAGAAGCGAACTCTAGCTTGACAGCGGCGGCCGAAGGGTTCGATAATGTTGAAACGAAAAAATTGATCCGGAAGGTCGACCTGCGGCTTGTTCCAATCCTCTCTATCCTTTATTTGTGTGGTCCCTGCCCCCTCCCTGTATCTCCTATGCTAATTATATCCAGATTGTCCTTTCTTGATCGTAGCAATATAGGTAATGCACGCCTCCAAGGGCTGGAGAAAGACTTACATATGATGGGGCTGGATTACAACATTGCGCTTGCGGTCTTCTTCCCCTGCTATATTGCTGTTGGAATACCAAGTAACATGATGATGACTCGATGTCGGCCAAACGTTTGGCTTACCTTTCTTCTTCTCTCTTGGTCAATCGTCATGATCTGTATGGGACTTGTACGCAACTTAACGGGCTTAGTCCTGGTCCGATGCTTCTTGGGCATCGCTGAAGGTGGCCTGTATCCTGGCGCTACATACTACGTCACGATGTGGTATCCTCGCCACGAGAGAGGGCTGCGCATAGCTTTATTCTTCTCCATGGCCACAGCTGCTGGCGCATTTGGCGGTTTATTTGCTCGCGGTATCTCAGAGATGTCTGGTGTTGGGGATAAAGCGGGTTGGTCATGGATATTCATCATTGAAGGACTACTCTCATTGTGCGTTGCAAGCGTATGTTATTGGGCTATAAGTGATTATCCTGATCGGTGAGTCGTCGCACGTTGCACTTTGACAGTATCGCGGTACTGACCCTCCCGTTGTGCCAAATTCCTTACAGAGTCAGAACGGAATGAGGTGGTTCGTCGCCTCTCAAACGACCGCCAGCTTCTCTCAGATGACTGGGATACCAAATATATCTGGCAAGCTTTGACAGATTGGAAAATCTACGTCAATATGCTCATGGTCATTGGTATCGCCACTCCATTATATTCCCTCTCTCTTTTCTTGCCCACCATTGTTAAGGATCTTGGTTACACCACCAATAGTGCTCAGCTCATGACCGTACCCCCATATGCCATTGCTTGTGCATTCACCATCGCAGCCAGCTATTTCGCGGATAAACTACAACAGAGAGGTATTTTCATCTTGGGTTTCCAATTATTGACCATCATTGGATTCTCCCTGTTGGCTACAAGCGATACGTCGGCCATCCAGTACACAGGGGCGTTCTTGGCGGCTGTAGGTAGGTTATTTTTTACTCAGATGTATATGAATTTTGCTGATATGTGTCTATTCCTAGGGGTGTTCCCACTTGTCCCTTTGACAAGTACCTGGTCCGCAAACAACATGGGCGGTGGTCTGAAACGCAGTATAGGTGTTGCGATGTTTGTTGGGTTTAGCAACAGCGGCGGAGTTCTGGCCGCATTTATCTACAGATCAGTGGATGCACCAAGGTATTTTTCGACCTTCCGCTCATTCCGAAGACACGAGATTTATGAGGAATCGCTAGCTCATAGATCAATTTAGGTTTATTTAGGGACACACGATACTTTTGGGTTTGTTGTCTATGTCCTTCGCTTTGGCACTGTTCATGACAGCATATTACCGTATCGAAAATCGTCGTAGGGATGCTGCCGACAGAGAGAGGGGATTAACGGTTGAATCTTACACAGAAGAGATGAAACTTTCACAGACAGACAGAGGAGATGATGCAACTTTTTGGAGATTTGATATCTGATGAATTAAGTGCGGAAATCATATCGAGAGCCCGACGCACAGTCTCTTGATACGGAACGAAGAACACGTCGGCGATCAGAAGTAACAGCATTGTCATTCCATGGATTCGGGGTCGCAGTCTGTTTTCCATCGTTTGTTGATCGACATCTGTAATGCCGATTAGCTGGGTGTTCATTGCTTCACGAATTGATTTGATGCATGTTACTGAATGCATTTATGTGACACGGTTTGGATGGCGGGACTTCATTCGCTGCGTTGTTGTACGTCAATTTCTTCCCGAAATAGAGAGACATCATGCAATAAACTATTGATCTATCACAAAATTGGAACTAGAGATCGATTATGCTATCCACATATATGTGGTGATATTAAGTAGGGTCTCTTCGTCTGGGGGTGGGACCTTTAAATATCAATTCGAAGTTAGGTCAAATGATATAATTCTAAAGTCTAACACAAATCAAACAGCACGGTTTTTACAAGATAAGACTTCTACAACTTCGGTCTTGGTGCAGCACCCCTCTCATTCACAATTCTTATCCCCTCTTCCCTCAGTTTAAACTTCTGGACCTTTCCGCTGCCGGTTTTTGGCGTATCGACAGCCAATCCTTCTTCCCCGAACCAGAAGACGTGATGAGGTGCTTTATGCCACCCTAATTCTTTTCTCGTCCACTCTCTCACTTCGGCATCTGATATCTTCTTTTTCACTGCAGCAGAATCTTCCTTTGTGTCCAAGAAGGCACCGACAACCTCACCATATTTAGAGTCCGGAATACCAACTACTACGGCGCGGGATATCGATGGATGGGCGTTGAGACGAGTTTCTACTTCTAGGGGATAAATGTTCTCTCCACCTATTCCCAAATTAGGTCAGTTCTTGCATCGCTCTCACCAATGATCAGACCTACTAACCTCTAATTATGATATCTTTAAACCTTCCAGTGATTGAGCAGTATCCACGTGCATCGAACGACGCCTCATCGCCGGTTTTCAACCACAGCACACCGTCCTCATCTCTAACCATTGCTTCAGCCGTCTTTTCCGGATTATCCCAATACCCCCTTTGGAGCGAATATCCCGATATGCAAAGTTCTCCCTGGGCTCCCTGTGGTACGATATTACCATCCCGATCGATGATCTTGGCGCGCAGGTGCGGGAGAATCTGCCCCACGGTGGTAAGCCGGGTATCTATGGTATCATACGTGTAGGCATTGAAGCAAGTGGGCGAAGTCTCCGTTAATCCTTCGAACTCAGTCAGCCATATGCGAGCATTATCGATTGTCTTGACCTACCATAACTAGAAGTGTACTCGCGCATTCCCAATTCAGTCAATAGTCTCCGCATTAGGGGTCTGGGTACTGGTGCGCCGGCTATAATGCCCGTCCTCAGATTCTCGCAACTGAATCCTTCGGGTCGCGGTAGATTCAGGATCTCTTCAAACATGGTCGGTACGCCGTGAAGCGCGGTACATTTCTCATCTGAGACAGCGCGGAGAACCGCAACTGGATCGAAGGTCTCGGCTGGAAGGATGACTTTTGCGCCGTGAGTGATGACGGCTAGAACGCCGAGCACCAGTCCGAAACAGTGAAATAGTGGTGGTGGACAGCAAAGGATGTCTCGATGTGTGAAGGCCAAGCGGTCGCCGATCGAATTCGCATTATTAATTAAGTTACTGTGTGATGCGGTTAGACTTGTTAATACAATCTTGACATCGAAAGAAAATACTTACAAGTGTGTAAGCATTGCCGCCTTGGGACTTCCAGTCGAACCGCTTGTGAATTGTAGGTTCACGACATCGTCTGGGTTAACCATGGCCCTCGCTTTTTCGAAGCTGTTCATGGAACACTGCTGTCTTCCTTGACTCTTCAATTTTTCATAGGTCATGAATCCTTCTCGATCCCCCCTCAGCATT
The DNA here is from genome assembly GCA_002242865.1 of Clarireedia sp. CPB17. Lineage (NCBI taxonomy): Eukaryota > Fungi > Ascomycota > Leotiomycetes > Helotiales > Rutstroemiaceae > Clarireedia > Clarireedia sp. CPB17. Next base: position 3,259 of record LLKJ01001019.1, on the reverse strand, counting down.
ATGACTTTCTCTAGATATTCTGAAGTTCCGTCGCTCTTGGGAGTTGGTCCTAGATCCGACAGGAGTTTTCTTACGTCCTGTCGACCAATTTTTGGCACAGTGAACAGCACCCGGCAACCTACTCTGTGTTAGTGATCATCTTCCAAAAACTTTTCAGCTTGTGTTACCGGCATGTTTGAGCCCATTCTTGGCCTCTTGCGTCGTGTATGTATTGTTTAACACAACTAATATGCAACCAATATAGCCCGCCGCGAAGAAAACTGAAATATATTCCGCACAATTGCCCGCCAGAATTCCAATTCGATCTCCAGTCTTAATACCCAAAGACAGCAACCCCTGAGCTATCGCAACACTCTCTTCCTGCAACCTCCCATACGTCCATCTCGTTCCAAGAGAAGGGCACACTAAACATTCATATTTCGAGCGCAGCTGAGTTTTTTGATCGAGTAAATCACCAAGAGTAAGGGACAACAGAGGCGGACTCGTTGCGCCTTGAACAATTGATGGCCTTGGGGTATCGGTTGTGATTTCGTATGCAGACTGCATTCTGAAAGTTTTAACAGGTAAGATCTTGCAGCAGACAGCTGGTCCTGCTTCTGGAACTGATCGAAAAAGATCAGATAAGATAAAACTGTACCCAAGCACCTGCAGGTACGTAGGGATTTTGCATGACTAAGGCATTATGCTGAATACCGAGACTCGGTGCGAGGAGATCTTACACCTCGTCATCCTTGATTCCAAGTGTCAATTTGTGACGTAACATGCAAGTAAAAGCTGCTATCCAAATTTTTGCTGAAGCCGAGGTTAGGGATGATTACAGATATGCAGTCCTATCGTCAGGTCTAGGCAGTGTCCGTGTATGCAAGAGAGGAACATGGAGGATGGATAAGAAACCTACCCCCGGAGGGCCATGCCTCGAAGCAACTTCGGGATGGAGCCCACTTGGGATGACACCGCGTCACTTGGCGTAGAGTGTGAAGAGAACTTCCATGCGCAGACGACAGTCGGCTCCGAACAGCTTTCTCCTCCACCGATCATCATCAATGTTGTAATAGAATCAACTTCGACTCCACAATCTCAATGGATGAGCCAACCTTCTCCATTCATTCGTCACCCAGCAAACTCAGGCAGTCCCACTCATTCACCGCGAAACATACCTCCAGCGAATCATACCCAAACAGGAAGCTCCGAGCTCACAAGCACCTACCTACTTGTCTAGGATGCAGTAGGTTGTGCGAAGGGAAAAAATTTTCATCAGATTAGATCGATAAGATTATGGTTGATCAGATTACGAAAGATCATCTCACACTAAGAAGAGACGGTTTTTAGCGTTGAGTGTGGACTTATCAGCTCCCGAGCTCGGAAAGGAATTGGGAGGGTGTCAGTTTAGTGAGGGGGTCAACGGGCCCTTGAACTGTCAAGTCCCCTGAATTTAGCCGGGTCTACTGCACCGTGGTGGACCTCGCAATGGGCCTAGAAAATGATACTTGCATATTTGGAGGGGGCTTGGGGAATTTCGTGACGAGATGAAAATTATCTGATTTGAAGATAATTCTATGTACGAGGAATGGAATGTTCGTACTTGTTTGAGTTAACTTATGGCGCAGAACAAAATCTCGGGTCCTGGGGTTGGGTTTGAATATCCTCCTGTAAAGATCACATGGAACAAACGTGATCTGCTACTTTTTGCGTACAGCGTCGGGTGTACAGCTGATGAACTTCATTTTCTCTATGTAAGATATTGCATAAGATGCTTTGATACTATCTAACGAGGAATCTAGGAGAAACATCCCAAGTTCCAACCTTTTCCTACCTATCCTATGGTGCTCTGTACGTATAATACCTAGCATTTTTCTCCATGATCAAACTCTCAACTAACACTCCCAAGCCTTCAAAACCGAATCAGGAGACACCACCGATTTCCGCACTATCGAGAATGCGCTCCCGTCGATCTCAGACGTACCTCACTTCTCTCCCCTCGACGTAGTCGACGGCTCGCGTTCCTTGAAAATTCTCAAACCGATCCCATTAACCTCGGATGAGCCATCCAGCTCCTCTTTTTCCATACACAAGACTGTCCTCGGCGTCTACGATAAAGGCGATTCGGGCAGCGTTCTTAAAGTTCTACATCGTCTCGTCGATGACAATACCGGAGACGTGTATGTCGAGATCGTAGTAGCATCCTTCTACATCGGGCGCGGTAACTGGGGCGGGCCGCGCGGGCCTAAGAGTGTCGAAAGGGAGATACCAGACCGGGAACCGGATGCTGTGGAGAGGATACAGACAACGGGGGAGTCGTCGTTGTTATATAGGCTGAATGGTGATTATAATCCTTTGCATGCGGAGCCAGAGCAAGGGAGGCAGATGGGCTTTGGGGGGGTGATATTGCATGGGTTGATTGGTTGGAATCTGTCGGCTCATGCAATACTCAAGGTTTGGGGTGGGAGTGATGGGGCGAGGATGAAGGAGTTTGAGGCGAGGTTTAGGAAGCCGGTTAGGCCGGGGGATGGGCTGGTGGTGGAGCTGTGGAAGGGAGAGAAGGTGGGTGGGTATGGAGATGGATGGTGGGAGGTGAAGTTTCGGACGAGGAAAGTGGATGGTGAGGTGGTTTTGAGTGAAGGGAGGGCCGTCATCAAGTTGATTGATGGTAGTGAGGTAGAGGAGGGAAATATGAATATGGATAAGCAGGAGGGCGTGAAGAGTAGGCTCTGAGTAGAAGGAGGAGTAGGTGAGATTGAATCATTATATATTACATTGACTGGTTTAGCTTGATGGAAACAAAGTAGCGTGGAAATGCCCGTAGCTCATACGGATGAAGGCTATATAACGTAAAATAATATTAAATTTTTGAACTCCCTTCCTTCTTCACTACCACACCTTCCTGTGACACAAGAGCATTTTTGGCTATAAGACTGCAAGTTGGGACCGCAGAAAGAGAAGGTGTCAATCATGGGAAACTAGAGGCGGAAACTCCTGAGTGGTTGAAAAATGCTTTATTCATAAAAATTCGTAACTATAGATCCCCGTAGCATCTCAGGCCATAAACTTCCAAAATAAATACTATTAGTATCAGCCAAGATAGCTGTTACAGTATCATTCTTCCTCCGTCCAAGTTCCTATATCCAATCATAAATGAAATCCACTCTTATCTTCCCGAAATCTATTTTCTTCCTCTCTTCGCATACTTCGTCACGCTTTTCCCTGGCCTATAACTTACTCCCTCCCATCCCCGCATACCTCGCCTCCATATCCCTAACCC
>LLKJ01001018.1:0-11278 GCA_002242865.1 Clarireedia sp. CPB17 | reverse complement strand
GAGTCAAGTCAAGTCAAGTCAAGCAAAGCAGAATGGCACACGGACATAATTATGTTCAAACACACAGATAGGATTCCTCTATATGCCATCCTCCACGTGATCTTCACATCCTGCCATTGCAATGAACCCCTCCACCCCCTCGATCTAGTTATATCCATCCAAAAGCCCCCATACATATACACACATAGTTCTCTCCTCCTCTCTCTAGTTCCAACTTCCCTCTACAAGATAACCATCCCGAAACTCCATGCTTAAAACATAGCAGACCATTCAACCAGCCGAACCAAAATAGACCAAGGATAGGGGCAAAGGTATGTTTCTTTTCTTTTTAGTAATTTGCCATGCTCTGATGTTGAAACTCCTTCCAATGCAATGATTCCTAACCTCTAAGCAATTTATGCATAGCCCATCCTTCCACTAATTCTTTATCTCCCAAACGTTCCCTTTCGCCAATCTTACAATCCAAACCCGAAACCGTTTCTCCCCCAGTCCCTACATACGATCAATTCGGAGTGACGAATGCTTCTGCTGGTAGTTTGTCCTTGAATGAGTTAGTACTGACGACAAGGCTAGTCAAGGATGGAACTGAGTAAATATGCCTTGTTTGCAGTAAATGCAACAAATGCCTTTTCCAAATCCCATCCAGTTTCCGCTAGGCACATTATAGCATATTGAGCATTCATACCAGTAGCCCGAGAAAGTTGTGCCGCTATTGCTTGTTGTTGTTGTTCGGGTGTAAGAGCAGTAGCAGGCACCTCGGCGATTGGCGGCGTTGCTTGAATTGGTTGGATTGCTGGCGTAGATCCTACTAATGGACTCCAAGCCCGCAGTGTCAAAAGATCACTAATCACCCTGATAGGAGGACCACCAGGAGCTCCAGGACCGAGAATGAAAGACCTCGAGAAACTACGAAGTGGTTTGTCAGAGAACGTCTCGTTCTTTTCTTCAAATTCTCCGTGGACTGTGATTTGAAGGCCATCGACTCCTGTAGCGCTCTGTCCAGTTGGGTCAGGAAGACCAGGTAGAGGGCGACACTCCACCAAGTATTGGTGAGGTTGGGTCGCAATATCAGGATGCCTCGTTGCTGGGAGCTCATTCCAGATAGGTTGAATTGCTTGTATACCGCGATACTGTCGGGAGCTTCTGGCGTGAGGGCGCGTAAATTTGGCGAGGTTGCGGTTGTGTTTGGTATATGCGGCCCAGGGAGGTACTGCCATCGAGTGTGTGCGATCTCTTGGGGCTATCATGTTGACGGACAGGGAGAAGGAGGATTGCGAATCGTAGAAACCATTTAACAATGCATTCCGGTCGTTGTCATAGGCACTGAAGAACTGGAGGACAAAATTCTCTCCAACTTGTCCCACGTCCTGGAATATTGGAGGCGAGATAGTGATAGGTGTTTGGATGGCCTCAAGAGCCGCGGCAATCTCTGCCACGGACCGAACTTGAACTCCATTTAAAAATTGAAGTTCAGGATACCAGCGAACAATTTCAGTCTTGTAATCCGGTTCTAAAGTTTCGATAGGGTTACTTGTTAGAACAAGATTCTCCAGATGTCGGAACTTCCAACGCCATGATCTGAGCGACTTTAAGTCGGCGAAATTGTTCCGGGAAAGGTCAAGATTCTTCAGATCGGGGAAAGTTGAGGCGAGTGTGGTTACATTCGAAACATCAGGCAGTTCGTTATCTGTCATGGTGATACTGACAATTGCTTCCTTTTTCGCTTCGCGGGATTCGAACAGTTTGTCGCACACGACCATCAAAACAGGAAAAAGCTTGGACACCAGATTCCGATCGTCGAAAATTCCCATTTCCCTCAACTTCTCATCTTGTCCTAGAGCGGATAGATTAAGAAGCTTAAGATTGCCATCATATCGAGTACTGAGTGTATGTCGAATTTTGTCTTGGATTGATTGGGCTTCTTCGGAGATTTCTCCCTTCTGACCAGTAGATTCAGACGCTTCCGAAGATGGTTCTTTCACCTCCAAACTCAGTCCCGCCCCCGCAAATGAAAATCCCTCTAGCTTCAAAAGAATCTTCGCATCTTCTGGAGTAGCTGTAATAATGACTGTGTCACCCTTCATGTGTGACTATGTGATGTTAGCAAGGTGTAGATAACCTTGAATTCGATCGCGGATCACGGAGTGATAAAGCTGAAGTGTCGATCCTCGACTCGTTGTAGGAAACTTGGCTTTGACAAGAGTGGGATAAAACGGCGACGTTGCAGTGAAACTCGTGATCCCAGCAATCATGGCGATAAACATACCTTCTTGATCTTCACGGTCCTATTCGATTTGGCGTCGAGAGACGAGGCTTTGCGCTCGAGGAATTGTACTAGCGCTTGGCGACCTCCGTCTGGATTCGATGCTGCCTTGCTATCCTTCAGCCCTTTGACCCAAAGAGTCACCAAAATATTGGTCTGCTGCGAATCCATTCCCCGAAGTATAGCTGCTTGAGTCCGCTGCATGGTGAGGTTCCCGCCGCGACCTGAGTTTTTCATGCCTCCCCTCCTGTCTGCGCGAGGTCGAGTAGGTATGGAACCCTCCGCCCCAGCTTTCCCAGCTTTGCGTGCGTGACTTCCCGTTGAAGCTTCCATATCCAAGTCACCATCTTTGTCTATCCGGGTTGGGCCTCCCGCTCGCCTTTTTGCGATTCCTCCACCACGACCACCACCTCTTCCACCGGAAGATCCATGACGGGGGCCCCTTGGAGGAGCAGAGCTTCGCTGCATCATGTCCAGGCCGGTATTCTTAACGGGCAGAATAGTTGTATGTATGGAATGTCAAGATCGACGATTATCGCAAGTTATGCGCGAAGACGTCGCAAAGATTTGGTTGGAAATGGAAGGTCCCGCAAATGGATGGTCTCGTTTTAGAATAAAGAATTGTCACCAATATTTATTTGTATTGGAAAAGAAGCAGCGAGAGCTTCTTTTAAACGACAAAGGATTGTCTCGAGGTCGGAAGAAAAGTTATTGTAGTGAAATTATTTGGGTTTGGTTATAATGACAGCAGAAGCATAAAGAGCGAATTAAGTCTAGGACGGAAAGTATTATATAAGCAAGGCTGGAACGCCTTGGGCTTAAAAACGAGTCGCTATTGGTTTAAGCCGGTGCGGTGTATGAATCATATAACGATATCGATGACACAAGCCTCGATGACACAAGCTTGAGTAGATTGTACTCGGCGGCGCATGAAGGCATGGTGTTCACTGACGAGGGGAGTATTATCCCACAAAATCGGCGCTGTGATCAGTGCTTTGCTTTCTTGCGTCCACAATGCACCCCTCTATTTGTCCATGTCTAGTTCTGGACACGCAAAGGGCTCTGGAGTGGCACCGTGACCGACAGATACAGTTTGAGCCGCAAAACCGATTGACATCCAGCTCTTCAGGTCGTGTGGACAATAACAGTATTTATACAACACTATGGAAACGATCTGGAGGAAAGCTTCCATTTCTGAATCTTTTGAATCTTCTGGTCTGTCTATGTATACAAGTTAAGTACCCCTGCAAGGTACTGTAGGTGGGCACTGGGCACTGGGCACTGGGCACATGCACGAGTTATGGTGCGGCGCACGGGCGAATGCGGCTACCCTGCGGACAGAGCTCAGCGAAAGCCGAGATACAAATCCTTTGCAAGCTGTCCTCAAGTAAATTATATTGAATTGAACAACTTGAGACCATTTCTACCTTGGATCTTATCCAATACGTGTGCAGAGTCTTGCGGAACCTCTGTACATGATCTTTCATTCAGTTTTTATATTTCAGACGAGGTTATTCTTTGTCAATTCAATTCAATTGCATTTCACATACTCTGAACTCCATTTCTATATTTATGTATTCTTGAAGTCCCCCTCCTCCATTCGATTCGACGCCGCAAGGCTACGGTAGCAACTCGTCGGAGCTTCCGCCCGCATTCGATTCTTTTTCATACAAGCTTCTTTAAGCAAACATGCCTGCGAAATCCCGCTTTACGAGGCTCGATGCCTTTACAAAAACCGTCGACGAAGCACGCGTGCGCACAACTTCGGGAGGAATAGTTACGATAGCCTCATTGCTAATTGTCCTGTACTTGGCGCTTGGGGAATGGGCAGATTACAGGAGGGTGGTAGTACACCCAGAGTTGGTAGTTGATAAAGGAAGAGGTTTGTCGGAGAATGTTATCTTAATGCTGATGCCATTGAGTGCTGATTGTTCTTTCTAGGAGAAAAGATGGAAATTCATTTAAATATCACTTTTCCAAAAATCCCTTGTGAGCTCTTGACGCTGGATGTGATGGATGTTTCCGGAGAGCAACAAGTCGGAGTTATGCACGGAGTAAGCAAGGTCAGACTGGCACCTCAGGAAGAAGGTGGTGGGGTCATTGATATTAAAGCTTTGGAATTGTACGTTTTGCATTGTCTAGTACCAGAATTGCGACTAACGGATTTGCAGACATCACCCAGACAATGAAGCGACACATCTCGCCCCTGACTACTGTGGTGGTTGTTACGGCGCAACTTCTCCTGCGAATGCGAAGAAACCAGGTTGCTGTAACACTTGCGACGAAGTACGAGAGGCATATGCGGCACAATCGTGGGCTTTCGGTAGAGGAGAAAATGTAGAACAATGTGAGCGTGAGCATTATGGTGAACGCTTGGATGAACAGCGCAAAGAAGGTTGTCGCATTGAGGGCAGTATTCGGGTAAACAAGGTGGTCGGAAACTTCCACATTGCTCCTGGACGCAGTTTCACCAGTGGAAACATGCACGTTCATGATCTCAACAACTTCTTCGACACTCCAGTTCAAGGAGGCCATGTATTCTCGCATCAGATTCACCATTTGCGATTTGGTCCCGAGCTCCCAAAGCAGGTTACAGAGAAGTTGGGTGCGAGCTCTTTGCTGCCATGGACCAACCATCACTTGAACCCTCTTGACAACACTGAGCAAATTACACACGAACCTGCGTACAACTTCATGTATTTTGTCAAGGTTGTCTCGACATCTTACCTCCCTCTTGGGTGGGAACATCAAAACTGGAACAGCCAGCCACATGATGCCAGTGTGGACATCGGCGCATACGGCCACTTGGAAGATGGAAGTATCGAGACTCACCAGTATTCCGTCACAAGTCATCGTCGAAGCTTGAATGGTGGCGATGATTCCGCTGAAGGACACAAGGAGAAATTGCATGCGCGGGGTGGGATTCCAGGCGTGTTCTTCTCTTATGTAAGTCTACCTACACGTCTCAATATTTACCTGATTGCTAACCTGGAACAGGACATCTCACCAATGAAGGTTATCAACCGTGAAGAGCGAACGAAGACACTGGCGGGGTTCTTGACTGGTCTCTGTGCTATTGTTGGAGGTACACTGACAGTCGCTGCTGCGGTTGACCGTGGAGTGTATGAGGGAGCAAGTAGATTAAAGAAAATGCATTCGAAAAATATGTAGCGTACAGGATGAAACGCGTATTTATGGGCCAGACATTTCGGGTTGGAGTTCAGAGGATTTGTATATCGATTATTAGGTAGGATTTGGAAGCGAATGCAAAATCTATCGCAAATGCATACTTGCAGAGGGAAGCACTCCCGTGTACCGAGTACTGGTCTGTAGGTAAGTGTCTGATGTGAAGACGTGAAACGTAGAATTGGTATCGCCATCCATCTTATCACATAGCCCGTCTTTACTTGGCCGGGATGATCTGACAGATGATCTGACAAACTGACAGTCCAAGGAGTTGGATGCTGTTTCATGGTTGACTCGAAAAGGGAAACGTACGGCGGGATGTAAGAAGGGGAAAGGAAGCAAAGCCGGATGAATCAGAGCGCTCGTTCTTCTTGCTGACCGTCTGAGGCCGCAAACGTACAGTGCCGACCGCATGCGCGTAATAGGTTCCTTGAAATCCGGGGTAGAGAGGTCATGACCTGGATTTCTGCAGGGACGGGTGATACTGATAGGTGACACCACAGGGGTTCCTTTTCCATGTCGAGACTCGATACACGGAGATTGGATGGGGGAGGGAGAAGATGTACAGAGAAGAAATGAAGCTTCGATCCTGGAGATTGGGGTCTCAAGTAACGGCGAGCACTTCAATTCAAGTAGTAGTGCTCGCTGTTCGTACCAGTATCAATGTCAGCAACAGAGCACATGCACTATTATTTAATCGCAGTAGTGTCGAGTCGTGAATACGATATTTCCATTTCCATTTCCATTTCCACTAAGCTTGAACCCCTGTGGCGTCTACGGTACAAAGGACCCAAAAAGAGGCTTCCAAAGACGTTCTAGTCAGGAACAGCAGTAAGCAACCGCCCCTTAAACTCCACTCTGCCCACTTTCTCTCCGTCGCCCTTTCGCTCTCGCTCTATGCTCTCCACCCTTTTCCTCATCAGATGGGTTTCAATTGACGAATAGGAAGCATTAATTGATCACGCCAGCACCTGAAAGGGTCAAGACTCGAGATTAAGAGATCACGAGGAAGTCAACTTTTCTACCATGGATGTGAACTTGTGAAGAGCTTGCATCTGCAGATATTTATAGAAACACTTTTTCTTTCAGGAAGCGGGTAGGTCGATTGACGGTAGATGGATCTCTCGTGATATGCATCGTGGCCCGCGAACTGTGAGCCGTGACTGGCTATGTATGTACTTCGTATGCACTTGCACTTGCACTTGCACTGAGGTATGGACGAACTCCTCATAATCCGTTTGGGCTCTTGGCATTTGCACTGGATCCTACCACCCCAAGTCCCACTCTCCGTCCCAGTCCAGTCCCGTCTTTGTACAATGTGATTCTGCAGTTTCTCCTTCTCTTTTCCATTCTGCTTCTTTTTTCTGTTTTGTTCGATTCGGGTACACAATTTATTTCAAAGAGGAAGGCTGATAGTTGTTTTTTTGCTTTTTTCCATTTGGCTCCTAGCCTCGTCCCTTTCTATCTCTTTTATCTGTTTCTTTGTTCTGAAAACTCCCGTCCCGTATTCTCCAAAAGTTGTCGTATCCCTTTCGGGCTAAACTGTGTGCTACCATCTCAAGCCACTTCTCCCCCATTCACAAAAACAATCGCGAAAGGAGCTGTTCTGGAGTGAGGAGGAAATTACCAGCGGCAACGGCAACGGCAAAAAGGAAACTGCAGACAATGACTACTGTCTACAAAGCTGGAAAGTACTTCAACATTTGCAGCAAGACTCTCCGTCAATGATGTGTGCCGCCAATTAAAGCTTTCACCAACGACATACATACTACTTGACATCTAGTCACCACCACAGTCGGACCCTTTTACTTCCTCTAATTTCCCGTACCAGCGCTCTGTCGAATCACTTCTGTGCGCTCCGTCATTCAGTCACTCTACAGGCAGTTCACTACGTTTAATTCCCTTCAATTCTGTTCAATTGCTCGACCGGCACCATCTCTTCACCAGGTCCAATTCCTTCCCGTCTTCTAGACTCTTTACACACGGCCCGTCACCATCTCCTTATTTTATCGCGCTTCTTTCGCATCGACCTCTGCCGCCCAGACCCAACATCCACAAGGTCGTTTAACTGCGCCCCGATTCACTAATATTCACTTTAGTCGCTGATATCGACTCAACGTCTATTCTGCAGCCACAACGTTTTATGCCTTAAAAGCAATAAAACTTCGAACGAGGAATTGCGATCGTGCCATCGGTTACATCATACGTTCCCGTCATTTCTACAAATTCTGCGAGAGAAGGAATATATTGAGGGTGATAGAGAGGCTCTCGGCCACCCGCAGACATGCCGAACAACAACAGACCAGCTTTTATTGACCTTCGGTCACACTCCCATGGAAAATTGAGCAATGCCAGCAGCGCACTTCCATCCCCTCGAGCATTGCCATCACCCAGGCTACATCTCGTTGGTGAAATCCCTCCAGAACTTTCGCCCTTAGATGCGTTTGCTGCGCAAAGTCGACTTCTAGCAAAGCAGTTGACCGAGAGTGCACAAGGAGGAAGGCGCATGAGCAGACTACCACCACTTGCAATCGCGAATTCCCTGGGTCAGAACAGACCTGGCCTCTTCAGGTCAGCCTCTACCGAACGGACTGACATTTCGCCTGGCTCTCCTGCTGGCGAAACTCGTGGACAAAAAACCGAGGTTGAGGCCCCTGTATTCAGACCAGTTTCAGTATATCCTCAACTTGGAGAGATGCCCGTGGAGCCTGTGTCCAAATTCGAGCCTATCAACGAAAACATCACCGAGGGCGCCAGCGAGGATGAAGGGGACGAGGAAGATTCTAGGCGCAGGAGACCTGCCAGTCATTCGGAACAACAAGGTTTCTTTGGGGCAAGGAGGGAGCTTTCGCCAGCATCCATGGAACATGGTCGCCGATCACCACAAGGCGAGCCTCGAAGCACGCCTGCTCAATCTCCTATAGATTCGCCATACCGTGGACGAGCACCACTACCAGCAACATCGCCTTCTTATGAACAACATCGAGAGGGCGCGCCTCGGCCAAGACAGCACCCTGCTGCACTACAGTCTGGGCGTCCAGATCCGCGACCAGCGCGGTCTCCTTCTGCCCCTCATCAAGGTCGATCGCCTAGAATTGATCGTTCGACCTCTAACCCTCAGCACTCACGACCAGAACGCTCGCCATCTGTGCCGCATGAAGGACGTTCGCCTCGACCAGAACGCTCACCTTCCGCCCCACATCAAGGACGAATCTCTCCCCGGCCAACCGATTCCCCTTCTAACTCACCATATCAAGGCCCGCGCTCGCCTAGACCAGGTAGATCCCCTTCCGATGCCCCATCTCGTCCAAGCACAGAATCACTGCGCCAACGTGCTCTGAAAGCACCTGATGGATCCTTGGCTGTAGGTGGATTCGGCCCTAGAGCTCTGGCGCCCCCTCGATCACCCTTTGGACCGCGTGCTCCTAGTCCAAGGTCAATGTCTGTTGAAAGCTCTGATGACGAATTTTCAACGGGCCAAAACTCCCCTCAGCGCAAACTATCTTCAACCAGTGCTTATTCGACGTCACCCATTTCTCCTTCGTTGACTCCTGCCATTGCTCGGTCACCATCAGTAAGCTCCGAAATTTCTGTTGGTGGTACGCGTCTGCCACGACCTGCCTTCAATTTCTCCCGTCCTATAAGTAGGTCAAGTAATCATCCTTCTGAGACACCTAAAACGGCACCATCAAGACAGGCATCTTCAGACAGTCAACCATCGTTCATCCTAACGGATGATACTGCCCATACCCCTGTCAGCATGCATGGTGACGGCTTCCCTGATAACAATTTTGCCGAAGGTGCTGCTCCCTCCTATGTATACTCAAAGTTCTCCCTGCCTAGGGGCAAGATGCTGCAACGTAACTCGGCAATCTTCCAGGAAAACCAACCGCAAGCGCAATCTGTATGGGAGCAACCCGTCTCATTCAGTAATGCTCAAGCAGTCGAGGGCGGACCTCCCCCGTCGCCTCCATCTCGACCATCGACTTCATCTAGACCAGGGCTCGCTCACACTCGTCCTTCTCTTGAGCATGGTTCATTAACTCCTAGACCAACGCTCTCAGAGCGAGGGCGAAGTCTGACAGACCCTACTCTAGCATCACCATTCGACGCACCTCCCTCCTTGCACAGAGATGGAGCACCGAAAGATCGCGCACCGTCAGCCGCCTCATCCAATGCCACTATCAAACCTAAATCTCAACACTCATTGGCCCCATCTGCGGAACTGTCTGGAGAAGAGCATGTTTCTAAAGCCATTGAGTACCATGAAGCAGGGGCTCTTACCAAGTCTACTTATCATCTACGTCTAGCTGCCCGACAAAATCATCCCACCGGTATGCTTTTGTATGCCCTTGCTTGCCGTCATGGCTGGGGAATGCGACCAAACCAGAAGGAAGGTGTGGCTTGGCTGAGAAAGGCAGCCGATTCTGCTAGTCTTGAAGTAGCCGACGACGAGGACTTAGTAAAGGATGGCAAGACTGTGGATATTGTGGAAAGGAAGACCAGGAAAGCACAGTTTGCCTTGAGCATATACGAGCTCGGAGTCAGCCACATGAATGGTTGGGGTATTGAGCAAGATAAAGTCCTCGCTTTAAGATGCTTTGAAATTGCTGGATGTAAGTCCTATATTATCATGAACGCGTTGGACGCCAGCTAATATAAAACAGCTTGGGGAGATGGCGATGCTCTGGCTGAGGCTGGCTTCTGCTATGCTCAAGGTGTAGGTTGCAAGAAGGACTTGAAGAAGAGTGCGAAGTTCTATCGTTCGGCGGAGGCGAAGGGTATCAGTATGATCGGCAACAGCTGGTAAGTTCTCGATTTTTTGGAGTCATGAGGCGCATCTAACCGTTGATAGGATCTACAAGTCTAAGTACGATGATGACGAAGAAGAAAAGCATGGAGATTCTCCTGGTAGAAAGGGTGGTAATAAACATAAAAGGCATATCTTTGGTCGCGCAAAATAGGGAGCTTTTTATGATGGATCTTCTCCTTGAGTCATATTAATGATCTTGTTCGGCGTTTACAAGGAAAGGGGTGGCGTTCCCTACCAGCATTTAAATGATGATTGGGAAGGGTGGTGGATTTAAATGGGCACACTTGAACTTTTTTTGTCAGCGGTCGTGCGGTTCTACTTGAAGTGTCTCGTCCTTTATACCTGGTTTATAAATGGGATTTTGTTTTCTTTTGTTCTTTTTTGCGGGGGAGGGGCTGTTCATATCAAACTTTCTTCTGCATAAGGTCTTTTGTAGGGTAGGGCATGGTTGGGAAGGAATCACAAAATCAAAATTTTTATATTGAGGCGTTTTTTATAGGTATTCTTTTGTTGTTTGATTAAAGATACGGGAAGTTTGATTAGTTTGTTGGGTTAATGGACATATTTTCTTTTGTGTCTAACAAACTCTTACCGTGATTTGTGAGCCGAGACTCCATGGAGGATGTAGCAGCGTATGATAATCGAGATATCAAGTAATTATTCAATATCCTTCTCAAAATCTACCAGCCTTAATCGTCGCGCATCCTTGAAATGGAACTGTGCAACCTTGCTCCGCACTAAGAATCTGACAGCGGCAGTCTCTCTCTCAATCCCTATAAACCCATCCGCTCCAGTTTCATCCTTTTCCAATAAAGCATTCAACAATTGCTCGGCTAAATCACGCATCTCGGCTGCTGCTGCTGTTCTCTCGTCCCACTCTCCTTTCTTATCTCTGCCTCTTTCTCGCTCCCCGTCTTCGTCGGCATTGGCGCGCGGGTTAATACCCCAAATCTCATCAATCCGCCTCTGTCTCCTATCACCAGCCACGTCCTCCTTCTCCTTCCCCTTCCCCTTCC
>LLKJ01001017.1:0-18273 GCA_002242865.1 Clarireedia sp. CPB17 | reverse complement strand
GGGTGTGGGTGGTGGATGTCGGGCTGTTCTGCTTTCTCTGGGTCGCGGGGGTCGAAACTGGCGGGGGTGGGGACGTTGGTTGAGGGTGTGGTGTCGATTGAGGAGGCTCGATGGCCATTAGTACCAACCTCATTGGCGTTGGCGCTGGCTTCGGTATTCAAGGCATTGCCTCTTTGCATCGCATCGGCGCGATGCTTGTCCCTTTCATATTGCTCTTGCACCACGCGTCCAAAGCGTCTGTGGGCTAATAAGGATTGCATATTGGAACTTTCCTGATATGCTCACCAGGACGACGGAAAGATTGAAATTCTAGATGAGAGAAGGAAGAGAGAAGTGCTTTTAAAAACAGACCTACCATGATGAAAGATGAGTCAAGTACAAAAGCAGACTTACCACACGGGAATAAATAAAGAGCCTAGTACGTTCTGTATTAGAAAGCGATCTTTTCTCTTCTCCGTCATATCCTGGTGGAGTCCAAATAGAGAAATTTGGAAAAGAAAACGCCATAGATCTGCACCGTTGGATGTGATAGTGGATCGGCTAAGTTACGGCTATGTAGCTCCGAGAATCGCTTCCTATCAATGACGCGTGGGTCTTTTTGATTGAAGCTTATGTTAAGGCCGTCGGATATAACGCCGGGAAAAATGAAGCGGCAGGTTTATCACAACTACCAATTTAGGCAATCCCGAAAACATTTTGTGGTTGATTAGTAAGAAGGATGCTTGGGAATAAATCCTTCTTCAGAGTCTGTCTGTGTGTGAGTTTACATCACGAAAGACATTGGAGGCTGTAAGTGTTGATATAGCGGGTCGCTAAAGCTCCCTGCACTGTTGAATATCTTTGGAGTTTTTGTTTTGAGCTGTCGAAATCTATGTCTATCATACAGAGGGCTCTAAATATCTATGGTGCACTCTCCATCTAGAACTTGTAGACTTGGTCTTTGGTGTAACCAAGCTCCTTCAATGCACCTTCTAAATCACCCTGGTCTTGAGGTGACTTCTTGGCACCAGAAATAGCCTTGTACATTCCTGGTGGACCGCAGACGAAGACCTTGATATTCTCCGACTTAGGCTCTGGAAGGACGGTCTTCAATAAGTCTTTGTTGATATATCCCTTTCCTCCAGTCCATTGCTTTGGTGGGTTATCCAACACGTAGAATGCTCTGAATCGTTGGGGGTAGGTGTTTTCAAGATGCTCGAATTCGCGCTTCAATAAGATATCTTCCTCGCTGATGTTTCCGAAGACCAAGGTAACCTTTGTCTTATCCGCAGGGTTGTTGAAGATGGCTCTTGCGAGTTGGTACATAGGAGTGATTCCAGTTCCTCCGGCAATGAACGCAACGTGGTTATGCTTGTTTGCCTCCCATTGATACTTTGGAAGAGGTCCCTTGAAGTCTAATCGTTGACCTGGTTCCATGGCTGCGTTGAATAGATTAGTATCTTGCTCCAAACGTGGGTGAAAGAGGGGTAGAAACGAAAGGTAGGTGGAAGGATAAGGCTAGAAAAATACTAACAGTGCATGTGCTCCGACATTGGTCCATTTGGATATCTTTTGATGAGAAGATCTATGAACCCCTTCTCGCCTATAATATGTCAGCAGATTTCTTGGCAAAAATAGTAGTGCTTCTAACTTTCATCGCTCACAGGCGTGTAAGGACGAAGAACAGGCTTCTCCATGGCGGGACCCTTGTACTTCGTGAGGAGAGCGGATGCAACACGCAGGCCGCTGACTTGATCTTCCTCAGGTAATTCGAATCTCAACTTCTTTGTGTTGTGATTGACGAGCTCTACGCTATCGAGCTTCAAGCTGATGAAGCCTTGGTCCCCACCAGTGAAGGCAGATTTTCCAACAGCTCCCTCGATCTTTTCTTTTCCCTGGCCGACAGCGGCCTTAGCCTTGGCTTCGGCGTCCTTCGCAGCATCCTTTACCTTGGCGGCATTGTCTCCTTGACTGAGGAAATAGTATGCCCCTCCAGCTGCCGCAGCAGCTAGACCTGCGTATAAAGCTGTATTCGATCCACTAGTCGAGGGCTCTGTGGCATATCGTCGAAATTGCTATATAGATATATCATTAGCATATATAGCCTTTGACAATTTTCAATCGCAGTTCCTATGCATCCGAGAGGCTGAACCTAGGATTTTCGTGGAATGGAGGCAGCGCGATGAACAAAAATGCATGGTAGTTTCTTACATTCTTCAATGGCTGAGCCGTTCTGAAAGCTTGTCGTGCGAACATGATTGAATCTGCGAGGAAGATCGGCAGGGTATTGTGAGTGGTGGGTGATTAGAAGAAATTGAGAGGTTATAAATCTACCTTCGTAGAGATGTTGAGATCTGAGCTTTCAATTGCGAGAGTGGGTAGGTGGGTAGCTGTCCAGTTACGTAGACGATGGGTATACTGTGGTAAACCAAGGAACCTTACTTGTTGGCCCGTGCCGTGGGCTGCTTACATTTATACTTGTAAAAGCCTACGAATCGGTACTTCGGCACTTCATTGCAAATCAAAAACAATTGTCGGTACAGTATTCCCCACTCCTACGGCGTTTCAGAGCGAACGGGACGTGAGAAATGCATTGGCAACACCGACGATGACTCCTGGGGACTGTACAATTGACTAGTGCATCTGGTAGCTTCAAACCAAAATGGCAGTACCGGAATATCTAATATGCACTGACTATCCAGCGAACTGATAGCTTGAATGAATCAATTCTATTTGTCGACTATGCAGCCTACATGCGGGCGATGGGTGTCCGTCAACTGCTGTGTGCAGATCATCATACTGTGCCTCACACTTGACTTGTAGTGTTGTATTCAATCAAGTAAGACTATCAAGAACACCCACCTTCTTGAACTATCAACTCATTGATTCATCTACGGAAACAACACCGCAAAAGGATGTCTTCAACCATCACACCTACTTCTCCACTACCATGTCACGACAAGGAGCAACAGATGGCAAACCAAAAGGAGATCAGTCGAATTCTCAGAGACATCAAACATGATCCTACCCTCAACGGCATCTTAGCCCTTGGCAAAGACGGGATACTTCGCTTCCTGACAGCCGATCACGAGGTCGTTGACACCGTGGCTCTCCGGCCGGAGCTCATGAAAGTCCTTCTCGATCGCATGCCTCATAATGCTCAAGCTGAGATTGATTATCGCGGTGTTAATGGGACCAAAACTCCAAAGGAGCAGTGGTTTCATCCAGATAGGAGCTTGTTGCCGCCGCCGTATATTCCGCCAGAAGATAGGAGAAATCTATCGCCTGAGAAGTTGGAGGAACATCGTCGGATGCTTGAAAAGAGGAAGGAAAAGCAGTGTGAGCCACGGATCGTGTCAGATCATGATTTAGGACTCGGAGAGAGGGGAACGGAATGAAGTGAGCATCAAAAGAGCCGATCGTTCTCACTCTTTGGCTTAGGATCAACGCATGATAGTGCCTGATTTAAGGGGTTAAGGAGCATGGGTAGTATCAGTATATGTACCTAATTATCATGCCTCCCTAAAGAGAAGGATAGTGGCCTACATCTTATCGATTTTCCAAACCAAGCTAGAAGATTCTTTCAGTGCTTGTATTCGGCCTGGAAAGACGAAAGCCAAAGGGTGTCGCGAGGCAAGAGCGGGGTTCTGTTCTCGTTAAGACTGATGACTAAATGCTGATTCAGCAGGCTCGGCGCAAGAATCGTAGTTCGACGTCGCCTCATATTCACTCCGAGACATCAGCGCAGAGCGGACATCGTTCGAAGCTCGAACCATGAGGTATATTCGGAAAGAAGTATCGCACAGTGAATTATAGCCTTGCGAAAGGGCAACGGATCCGACTAGCCCTAGATTCAACAGGCAAGTGAGCACACGCCAAAGTTGTCTGCCCACCGTTGACAACTTGGCAGCAACTAGCCATGGCTTTCCTGCTCATCATGAATAAAAAGGAGGTTCCTAAGTGTCATTGCCATACCTTGTCACTGTTTCCTTTCCTGGTGTTTTCAATCTTCATAAGAAGTTGCAATGGAGTACATATAGTTCTTATCACCTCCAAGTTTTTCTGTATCGTCTCATGATATTTAGAATTCACAATCCAGCCTCCCTTCCTTTGGAATCAAAGCAACGTATGTACAAGCTTCTCCGGCTTTACTGTCGAAGCCTGTCTATACGTCCAAGTATTGGAAACTCTTTTTATGTCCCCGATCAGGTCCCCGAACACGAAGAGATGCACCTGATTCGTGGCCAAGTTGTGTTTCGAAATTGAATATAGATATCTCTCCATCGTTCATTGGACGCTGCATCACTCTTTAGATCTGGGACATCGTTTCCATATAAATCGCTACTGCAGCCATTCACTAATATCTTATCATTCGGTCTCTAATTTGTCGATTATATGCCCCAAATTCGACTGTTTACCAAACGAAGAGCCGAACGGTCCGAACTGTAGACAACTTCAACTTTTATTTACCACCGTATCAGCCCAGTGCGCTTTGTTTTTCTTGCTTCATACAGTACACACTCACTTCGCCGACTTGTTATGCGTACGGTTTTTGTTTAGTGATTCTGGCTACTGAATTCGGGCATTCACATTTCGGAATAAACGACCGTTTGGTGAAAACAAGTCCAGGCTAGACTCTATACGAATATCTCTCACTTCCCCGGCATGGATGGCGGTGACTAATTACCGCGAAGCCACCAGTTACGAAGGTGAAGGTGTATTGATAAACACGAAAGCAGCCCGCCTCCGAGTCAACCCAACCAGAAACCGCAGTTCAACTGCCAGCAAACCAACCTTTATCAAGCCGAGCTTTGTTCCAGATCCTCGAATTATTCTCGGGAACGATCCTAGAATTGTCTACACCGCGGTACAAGCTAAGCCCAAGTTCAAGAATCCAGCTCATCGCGAGTTAAGACGCAATACTAGCACGGCAACACGACGAAACCTTGCGCTCGTTCACATAAACAGACCACTTCGCGCACCACACGATACTACCCCACGTATCCCTTCGAGTCTTTCAAAGGTTATGGCAGCATCTCACCAAGAAGTAGAAGCAGTTGCATTTACTCCACCTTTGACATTGGTAAGTTCGAGGCGAGCTCGCCTTACACATCACAGGAGATAAAAACCACTCATTAATCATGCCGTTATCAGATTTCAAAGCCCTCACGCGTCGACAACGCCTTACCAGCAGAATCACTCCCTGGCACGAAAAACTCGCTTGGCCGACGTGTCTTGTTTAGTGCTAAAGGTTCAACTTCACCTTTCCTAAAACATTCAATTGTCAAAAATTCTTCTCGCAACAACCCAAAAAATACATCTGTTGCTGCACCACCATCTCTCAGTTCTTCGGAATCCGATACAATGGTTGAACCTGAACCTAGAATGTCGCCCGTCGAAGATATGAACGGTAATTCTGGTAGTATTCGCAGAAAAACTCACCTGGACAGCAACGCAAATATGTCATCACCCATCATACGTCCAACGCGCGCCAGCCTTCTTCGTGAGAAGCATAGCAAGTCCACCATCAATGATGTTCAAGATTACGCACTTGCTATTCCCCAAAGTGGTCGTCGCACTGTTTCCTCTGACCATATTTCAAGTCAGAAAAACGGCAGTCCCGTGGCGCGCAGACATCGTGCCGGTCGATCTATCAGCTTGGACGCCAACCAAAATAAGGATGCCGAAAAAGGCGAGAAGACTTTGATATCTCGTTTCTCACCCGAACCAACAGTTTCCTCTCGCATTAATAGCCATGACCAAGGATTCACGTTAGTCGACGATGAAGAAGAAGAAACCGGAGCTGGCCTCAACGGTAGCGGCACCGTGAGCTCAATGAGGCAGCGCGTCACTAGACTTGGCGTTGGTCCGACAATGAGACTTGCTAGAGACGCTGGCAAAGTGATCTTTGGCTGCCCTACGTAAGTGAACCTACAAAATGAATTGATCAATGGACTAATTTTGGTTCTCACAGTGCTTCCACAACAGCTGATGAAGCTCAAAATGTTGGCAGTGCCAACAACAACGAGCACACCGATAAACCCAACTTGAAGCACAGCGCTGCCGTATCTTCCATGACCAACGAATCAGTCGACGCGAATGAGCAACCAACCCGTCAGCTCACCCGCAAGCATAAAGATCGAAGTGTCAGCCGCGACTTTGAAAAGTTATTCCGCCCAGAAACCCATCCTCCTGCCCATCCTGTCCAAGTTGTTCCTCGTCCACCACGAAAATCCTCCCTGCCAGCGTCTGCAGTAGAGAAGCTGCCAATAGCCAATGCACCTGCCAATCAATCCTCCGTATTCTCTCGTCTGGCTCGTCCCACAGCTTCAAGCTCCGCTAGAACCAACTCGTCCTTGACGAAGATGAGAAACATTAACGCAGGCACAGACAACAGAAAACTGGAAAGCGATGCTACCACTTCCAAAGACGCAGCGAAAAAGTCTTCGAGAGCTTCTGGAAATTCGTTGGCCAAGTCCGATTTAGTGATCTCCGTTAAGGCTCGCAAAGGAATCAGAGAGCGGTTTTCTGCTATGGTTCGTTCGGGGCGCCAGAGTCGTACGGGGTATCACCCGGCATTGTCTAACAGCACTCAAGGCAGTGGCAGTGATTCCGGTGTTGCCCTCGAGGAGGAGGCTTCAGTTATCCAAACTGTCAACCGCAAGGTTTCGCCCACAACTGCTTACAACTTCAGTGGTAGGAATGACGCAAATGATGAAGTTCTCAATCTTTACTACAACTTACCCGAAGGATCTGCAGGTGGCTCTGGGGTTATCAATACCATCGCAGAAGGTAGGGTTGAGGATTTTGACCATACGTATTCTACCGGCGTTGTGGCGAACTTTAAAGAAGTTGTTTGGGACCATGATACTCTAGAGGTGGCCGACAATAAACCTTTGCCTAATTTTCCTGCAGATACAACCATCATCAGAGGACGTGTTGTCGAATCCAAAAATCATAAAGCCCAAGCGGCACCCATTTCCTCTGCAGGAGCTGAAGCTGTAGAAGCTACTCATCCTCACGACATCGCTTCTCTCAACGTAGAGGAAGACGCTGCTAGAGAAGAAGTCGGCCAAGCTGATAACGAAGATTCTTTCGTCGTCCACGAGGGCACGAGTCAGGTTTCCACCACCCCCAAAGCCACCCGAACCAGAAGCTACAGCTTTCCACGACCCCCATCCACAGTCAAGCGATCCCACAGCGATCCCGCAGTCCCCCCCAACAGCCCGCAATCATCCCACACCGCCGCACCCGAGCTCCACCCCGCCAACAAGCTCGCCGCCTTCGACGCCGCCCTCTCCCGCTCTACCTCCGTCCTCCTCACCATCGTCGACCTCGCCCGACACACCAGCGACCCGCGCACCCGCCGCAACCTACGTCAACGCATCCCCGACATCCACAACACCATCGCCGCCGCACAAAACGCGCGCATTGCCCTTCAACACGCGCAGCAAGCGTACGAAGGGCTGGTCGTGACGTCCATCACCATGAGCGGGGAAGCGCTGACGAGTCGGTCCGTGGCCGGGAACGCGCACAACGACGAGCATCAGCTGGCGCGGGCTGAGGCGCTCGAGACACAGCAAAGACTGTTTGCGCAGCTGGCGGCGGAGCAGGAATGCACGAGTACAAGGGATGGGGATGCGGACTTGGGCCAGTTTAATAGCTATTTGCAGGCGCAGTTGGTCCAGCAGATTCAGGCGCATCAGAGTCAGGTAGCTAGGGGTCATGGGCATGGGCATGGGCATGCGAGGGAGAGTTCGAGGGAGAGTGAGGGGCTGGGGTCGCCGTGATTGAGAGGGTGTGTGCTAATGTGCATCATTTGTAAGAGTTTGGGTCTAGTGGCTCAGTGAATGCAGGAGGTTGGGTCGGTGTGCTTCATTTGTTGATAATGTATTTCATTTCTTCTTGTTTTCATTCCTTCTTTTTTCAATTCCTTCCTATTTTCACTTCCCTTACCCTCTTTTCTTCCCTTCCTTTTCGTGTCTCTTGTTCCCGACACTGGCTTCGACAGCTGATTCACTCCCCATACTGTACATTTTGTCTTCCTCTTCCAAAAAACAAAAACAAAAACCTACTACTGTAACTTTCCTTTCCTTTTGTTTTCTTTTTCTTTTGTTATCTGTTCACTCTTTAGTCCGAATTTTACCACTTTTCTACGGCGGTGGGATGATACACTAACATCGTTACTTCACTGCGGGGCAGCGAAGCTTTCACCATCCGTTTACGGGGGTGGATGAGTTTGGGTGGATAGATTCAGGGCGTTCTAATGATATGGCTCGAATGGACAGTATGTGAGAGCGAAGCTCCATACATTTCCCGCCGCACCGATCAATGTACTTGGTTAGCTGGAGATGGTAGCCGGGAGCCGTAAAAATAAAGCATGGGAGCGGGAGGGAGGGATTATCTAAAATGTGACTGGATGCATGGTAGAGGATATTTCGAAGCTGTGGAAATTGAGCGTGCGAGGGATTATCTAAAATGTGAATGGAATGGATGGCTAGTTGACTTCTGATATGATACAATGGATTTAATGACTAGGAATTACTGAAGGACAGCGGGGAAGGGATTTTAAGGGCATATCGATTGTAATGTTTGATTATTTGGTGTTACCAAGGAGGGGAAGTGTTCCAAGACAAAGACAGTTACAGTAGTCATGCATCAGAATCTCCGACGTCGTCTCCATTCTAGCACAATGCAAACGAACTATTTACACTGAAAAATATTGCGAGCTAAATGAACCATGCACGTATCGATATCATGCCTACTACAAGAATAAATCACAGCCCGCATCCTAATTAAACCTCCCTTTAAGAACCTCCAGCAGATGCAACTCCCACGCACACGGTCTAATCGCAGGCCCTTCGAATCTGATAGGTTCTTGCCGAGCTAATCGCTTTAGCTTGTAACTATTCAAAAACCGCTCGGGATCAAGAGTCTTCATCGACACAATACGATATAGGCCATCATACCGAACTCCTGCCTTTGGTGCGTATTTCGAATCTTTGTTGACGGATCTTAAAACACGAATCGGGTTCCGATTGCGAACACTCGAGTCCAGGAGTTTGGTACCTCTGCTAGGCTCGCCCTTTTCGCCTGGCGTTCCGACGTATTCGATTTCCTGAATTCAATTATTATTTTGACTTGTCTGATAGGATAGGTTAACTTACGTCTCCATTATCAATGTTGGCATATCCTTTAGCGGAGATAGCGATAGCTACTGCATTTACGACTCCAAAAATACCCGCTTCGATCTCACCATGAGCACCATCTCGAAGAACCGCAAGTCTAGAAAACCACCATTGTCCATTATCGAGACCGTTGTGACCTTCAACGCGAGCATCGTGATTGGTATTGACGCCATTCCCTACCACTTTGAGACTGTGGGCCCAGCGCGTCTTGCCTTGGCCAAGGTCCAACTTCTCATGCTTGATACCTCGGTCTATAGCCGCTTCGAATTGGCCAGCTTCCCATCTCCGGACCAGTCTTCTAGCATCCACGATGATGTCTTCAGGAAAGTAGCGTTTGCTTCTAGAAGAATAGATCTTGGGTAGACCTTCCTGCTCAAGAACATGCGAGCGGTCGAGAAGTAGCTCGTTGACATCTTCGAAATACTCCAGTTTTTGGATATGATGGCGTAGAATTGTGAGATCCTGTATCAGATCTCCTTGTCCGATGATCGAAGTCTGGATCACTTTTTGAATGTGAAGATTGACGAGATTCATGACTTGTAGGTGCGCTCTGTTTAGTTGTTGAGCACCAGCAGGACGACGACGAGGGCTATCAGCTGTCTCAATGACATGTCGTTCTTTGTAGATAGAATTCGCATCATATCTAGGACCTCGTCGGGGCGGCGCATATGTAGGTGGCTCTAAGGAAGCCGTGGGTTCATCGGTTGATTGTGTTTTATGGTCATTTCCTTGTTCGATTTGAAAACCCGGCGTCCATGGTCCACGTTTATTGTTGGTAGTAGTTGTTTTGATAGGAGATCGTCCGGTATTATCTGCTGAATCTGAATATAGGCGCGCGTTAGATATGTTTCATGAAGAGTGGGGAGTCGTTCTTACCAACGCTCCTTCGTCTTTTTCTGGACGGAAGGTCAATAGAAATAGGCTCTCGGAGAGCTTCACCCGCAGAATAGGAATGAGATTCAGTAGTTTCTCCGACTATACCTACATCTTCATCTGCGCTCTCCTCTTCAGAGTCCATAATTATAGCAGAATTTTCAACATCGAGTATGCGGGGTTCCGCAGGAGTAATAGTTTCGACATCATCGTCGGCTGATGCAATGGGGTCCTTTGCTACTTCGACTTGCTTGGTCTCGAAGATATTACTTGCAGCTCGTCTGGCAAGCACCTGGATGTACTCGAATTGCCATCTGCTCACATTCGCGTTCGCTGGTGGTAGAGGAGGAGCCGACGTGGTAATGCCCTCGAATAGCGGCATTGTTCATGGAAAGGTGCTTTCTGCAACCAAGCACGCATAAAAACAAAAGGACGTTGGAGGAGCAGATTCAGTCCTGGGGACAAAGATCATGCAAGATTAACATGAAGGTAAATACTATTTATTCATAGTACCTGACTTGGTATTTCACAAGAGAGGTAGAGTAAAGAGGTGGGATATGTGCGATAGATTGATAGAAATACAAGTTGATATGATGAAATCTTCTAACCTGTTGGAGATACAGGTTATGTTATCTCATACGAGAGACCACGAGACGATAGGTGAAGTGAATACGAGATACAGAAGTAATGTTACAAGAAAGGATAGTGAATGCGGCTCAAAAAGAATCTAAAACGGAAAGAACGAAGTTTCACTTATGACCAATTATATGCTGCTTCGAAGCCGGAATGGCAGCGGGTAGCATGATTCCAGTACTACATTAACGAGGAAAAACCGGGCAACTGTGTATAATGCTTCTGACCATATCAACGCATGTCGAGGGTATTAGAAACTTCACCAGCTGCTTTCGTTCTGGGTAGCTTTATCTGGAAGATAACCAGCCTTCATCCGAATTTCCGTGGCTGCGAAGCTCCGGTTCCCTCAGTCGTGCACTTCTCAATTAATAGAGAACCCTCCAAATACTACTGGACCTTACGATACGCGTTCGAATCATCCTAGGATTATGAGGAAACTCGATTGGCAAAAGCTATGGTTCAACCAAACCTATAACTTCATGGCATGAGGAGACAGCGCCGTAGCACGCACCGACTGTCGCAATGCAGCATAGGTCGCATATACAGCGGAGCACAAAACGGAGGATACAGCAGACGACACGGCGGACAGTAAGAGGAAACGTTTGAAAGATATAAGAGAGATCCCCACCAGGAGCAACGGAATTGGCCGCTGCCGCCAATGTACTTCCATGAATGTACAGAATAGATAGAGCACAACGTACGACTATCGCCATGGGTGATAGGACAGACCGTCCAAGAATGTGCGCAAGTGAATAAAAGTCGCTTCATGCTTCCTTGGTACCGGAGAATCATTACCCCGAGTATCCTCCAAGGGGCACGAGGTGTTACCTCACCAGATTAGAAGGGAAAATATGTTGTGTGTACAAACTGGCATTGCAAATCTCTACATAGGAAGGTGGCTCAGTGGTACGAAACAACCACTAATGTGGATCAGATATGGACTACTAGTGCTCCAGACACAACTATGCCTCGACCCGCATTGCATCTGATGAATGGCATAGATACATGCACTTCGATCGTTTTAAATAGACCACCAAGTATATATCATTGTCTCAGCAAATGGCACCTGAAGGTAGGTCATTTCAGTATTTTGCATTTTCTACTCGTGATCTGGTTCATTGAGCCAATGCTAGAACATCCGTCCGAGATGTATGAAAAACACCAATATTTGCACCCATTCCCCCAAACTCTGCCAGAAAAACTTAGTAGAAAGTCGATGGTCGCTTCGCGGCGAAGAGTTTGCTTGCAGCTTGCTTGGATACGCGGTGAGGAAGAGGGAATTTGAGATCCTTTTCGAGGAGTTGCTTGATGTATGGGCGCTTGACGTCTTCGGTCTTCTCGATTTCGACGACCTTGAGGATCTGGTTGCAATATATTTAGAACGGGCAATAGATGCATTGCATGGTGTAAACTTACGTGGATGGACCTGAATCGGGAACGATGTCTGGCTGCCATATCTTGGTACAAGGCCTCAACAGCGTCGGTTCTTGACATCTCACGGTACTCCTTGTACATGTTGTGGGTTCCGGATCTGGAATCGTATCTGATCCAAATACCGAAGTTCTTGACCTTCATTGGGCGCTTCTCGTGGATCTAGAAATATTTATATCAGTATCTAGGCCGACTCCCGAAGTTCAGTTGAGCTTCCTACCTCGTTCAAGCTAACGATCTCACCATTGGCCTTCTTGACCTTTCGCAACTTCATCAAGAAGTACCAGAAACGAGACTTTGCAACAACGGTGTTTGGTGCAAAAATTCTCATGCGGTACAGCTTTGGAGCTGGGTTTGCCTCGGATGGCAGATGGCGGCCAATGACCTGGTATTCTCTAAGACGACCTGAAAAAGAAACTCGAATTAGCTTCCGCGGCTACCAAGTTTCTAGCATCTATATTCCAAGCAGTCAACCGGTAGGTTAGAGGGGCATGTGGCTTCGCTATCGAATTGGTCGGGGCGCTCCCTCTTCATTCGTAGGCCCGAATTCGTACTGCTGTTCAGGTGCATGACGTATCGGCCTCTTATATGGGGATGCCGAAATATGTGTTGTCGTAGAAAGCATTGTGCGATTGCGCGGTTCGTGCGGAATATCTAAGTAGGAGAGATTCGTTCGACCGTCAATTCCCTCTCCAATTGAGCGGCCCCAAGCAGTATTCGTTCTCAACTTCATACGGTGTATGGCTATGCACGGATTGAACAATTTCCGTAGAGAAACCATAGGATGCGTAGCCTCGTTCTCCAACCATTCTTTCGTGTTGTCGCCCGTAGAATTTAAAAGAAAATCTGTATCTTACCCATCTGGATGGGAATTAGCTGATGTACTGTAATGAATCGCGATGTAATAATAACGTACTGTGAATATTTGGCCGTAGGTGTTGTCGTTAGTTGTCGCTGCAGAATCGGGGTTGAGACACTTCGAAATTCGATGTTCTCATTCTCGGCTCGCAAATTTCGAAGTTGAGCTAAGGGTTTGAATTTTGGACAGCCCTAGAGAAGCGACTTTACCATATCGCGTTAGTGCGCAAATGCTCTCAGCCAGAATCAGCAAGGTGGATTGACGGTGTGCGGATAATGAATTTTGAGTCGACATTATTGATATCATTCTTCAGATGCAATCTCACATCCCTAAGAATTTCACATTCAATTCATGAGGGCACGCAGCATTGAATTCCATTTCTTGTTCTTCACCGCATAAAAGCTTCGTATTTCTGTTTGATACCCATTCACATCTCTCTATCCATCCATCAGCTGCCATCAGCTAGTATCACCTGTGAAAATACCAGTATTCTGCTTTCTTCCTTTCCACCAAAGTCGCATTTTTGCTCACGCCAGACGTTCTCGATATCAGAGATGGATTCTTTCTTCGAGGACTTCAAGTCTGCCTACAATGAAGGAAACGGATACAGGGTCTCAACGGCCCTTTATCCTGTAGTATCAGACAAACTACGCTCCTTCTATCGGAGCACAAACTATGAGCACGTTAAGAAGGACATCAAGTATCAACTGCTCTATGATGATCGGTCGCCCTTAAATTGCCCCGTAGAAGAGGCCAACGCATGGGTTGACGTTTTCTGCGGATTTTGGAAGGCAGTAGGTACGATATTACATGCCGAACCATTAGGAATGGAGAATTCAAAGGTATGCTACCATTCTTCGGCTCGAAGGGATTGAGAGAGTACTTTCATAGCCACGTCTCAAGGCTACTTATTTCCCAAAGAAGCATTCCGAGCACGTGATGTGCCACTGTACTCCTCTTTCCGGGTGACCTCCACCCCAAAGACGTGTTCAATCATTTCAGATGGCTGTTTGTTCTTCCTTTTAATCGATTCTTAGGATGCCTGGACGAAGGTGTATGAAGCGTGGAAGGAGATGACGAATTCCCTCATCCGTGGTTACAGTGCCTGTGGGTTTGAAGCTTGGACGGTGCCCTGCTTATACGTAGCGGGAAAATACATGCGAGTTTTTGCCATAAAGGCTGATGAAGCAAGTGGCACTGTGGTGGGTGTTGTCACAAGTTTCCAAGAGGACATAAATCCGGAATCCGAGAAGAATGAGAAACTCGAAGATGCTGCAAGACAGCTCAACCGCATCTTCACGTTATGCCTAAGTGACAGGTGAGCTCGTAGTTTCATGGCTACACGGTAGTAGTTTGCTAATTGTGTGAAATAGAGCATCTCTTGACGAATCTCGAAAATGGGCGACTTATAATATCATCAATCTTCTTTTTAAGACTTACTTCAAATTGAACTCCATCGGGTTGTCGAGAAATATCCTCAATGCCATCCAAGCATATAGAGGTGACATGCCTAGCTTGGAGTCATTCCCTCTATCTCACCAGGTAACTTTCAAATACTATGTTGGAGTCATATACTTCCTAGAAGAACATTACGCGGAGGTAAGAATTATCCTGATGAAATCGTCGCCCTGCAATGCTAATGCGGTCTGCTCTAGGCGGAAAAAAATCTCACAGAAGCGTGGAAAATGTGTCACAAGGATTCCATAAAGAACAAAGAGTGCGTAGCGCGCCATCTTACGGCATTGAGGCTCAACTGACTGCGATATGTAGGCTCATTTTGACATACTTGATACCATGTCATCTTCTCACCACCCACACTTTACCTACTCAGTCTCTTTTGGCGCCATATCCGAAGCTCCAAAAACTGTTTCTACCACTCTCCAGGTGCATTAAGAAAGGCGATCTATCTGGATTCGATGCTGCCCTAGTCGCTGGAGAGAATGAGTTTGTAAAACGGCGAATCTACTTAACTCTTGAAAGGGGTCGAGATATTGCACTACGCAATCTTCTCCGTAAGGTCTTCATTTCCGGGGGCTACGAAGAAGCCAAGGATTCTACTGCAGCTCCTGTACGCAGAACGAGAATTCCGGTTGCTGAATTTGGAGCCGCCATCAGTATTGGGAGTAAAGAGACAATAGAGAGTGATGAAGTTGAGTGTCTGCTAGCAAACATGATATACAAGGTTAGTCGCTCCCCTTCAGGTGCCTCTACCGGTCGGCAGAGCTTCGCTATGAGCAGTAACATTAACAGTCGGCAGAGCCTGATGAAGGGATATATTGCACGAGAACGAGGTATCGTTGTCCTAAGCAAGGGTGGTGCATTTCCCGGCACAGGTGTATGAGGTTACACGCAGAAATAGATTATGGATTGCCGACTTGATGTAAAATGATAATGAACTCCAATTCCTGGTCGTCGCTTTATGTTGTGCAAGCTATACTATCATCGTCTTACGGTGTCACGACCCAATTGAGTCCCTCATTCGTTGATCCAGCCTAACTCTCATTCATCCGCCATCGATGGTTACAATGGATTTGTCCAATCCTTTTATGTGTTACTTCGATTTAGACCTCGTGATATCAGCGACGAAGTACGTTAGTTTGCGCGCAGAAAAATCCTTGGGGTTCAAAACTGCTACGCTTCGGACCCCAAAAATCCTAACCAATCGAACATCATCAAATGGCACTCGTTAAATGAGGTTAACGCTCAGTACCAAAAAGGCTGATCCATCCTACAACTCTAACTTATTAAAAACAACCCTGAGGGCCTCGAAGCCAGCCGCGGTCGCGATCCAAAATAACCCATTCATTCTCGGCAAATGGGTTCGAAATATACTGAGTTACATCTGGGAATGATCTTGTGTGCTATCGAAGGATTCATTGGGCGGGAAAGTGTCACAACGTGTCAGCCGCATTTGCGGAATCGATGAGGTACAGCTCAGGGGCAGTGAGAATCCTTGTGAGCAGTCTGTCAGTGGGATGGTTGCCGCATCGTGCGGTATCGCTTTGGTCTTCTTCAATTTCCTGTCTGTTCTTCATAATCTCATCATTCCTCGTGCCGAGGGAAGTCTTTCCTCGGTTAACATCAGTTAATCTAATTACAAGAGGCCCTCGCAAGTTTATATCCAACGCTTCTGCACTGTTCTTCCTCTGTGTCCTGTCTGCCCAAGTTTTGAAACGCATCTTAGAAATCCAACGTCAGCGGAATCAAAATACTTTCCGTACATACGACCATGAAGTAGCCCCCTGCTATCTTTTAATTCCGAACTCTAAGTAGAGATCATTGGATATCCGAGATCCTAACTAGTCCTCGCGCTACTTTATTGTTCTTCTTTGACTTCAGTCAGTATTTACACTTTTCACACTCATAGAACTACTGTAATAACCTAGTCAATTCGTTTTTCATATCTTTTCTCTCTTTTTAATACACTCCTTTCCGATGACATCCACCGCATTTGCCGACCAGGTATTGCAAACGTATCAAGCTTCAGTTACTGCTTGGCTCCCAGTTTCCACTGCCTGGCCATTAACGACACAGTGCTCCAGTCTCGTATATATCGGCAGTGGACAAAATGCAGGTAGGGCATTTGGGTGGGATGTATTATATGGAGTACTTGATACCAATGCTCCACTATGCCTTCCACGGGAAGTGACCAGTTGGTGGTTTGGCACATCATATTCGATCGGTCCGACGTTCAATTGCCCACAAGCTTACACCACTGGTTTCACATCCGTCCAAAGTCCTGGTGTGACGGAGATCTTCTGCTGTCCTTCGTATGTACCGAATGTTTAGTTTGGAAAAAATAAGGAATCTTCTAACAACCACTAGACAATACGATTTCAAGACCGCACTTGCCTCCCACAGTGGCGATTACCCTTCTCAATGTGTGTCCACACTAACTTCAGGGGACATCCTTCACTACCAATTCAACACCGGCGGTATCATGCAGCCGACTAGTCTCACTGTAAGCGATACATTCTCCGTTCATGGACAGCATGTCAACGGTTTCAATATCGACAGCAAAGTGTTCGCGCAAATGACTGCGGCGCCGGCGACTTCTCCCTCTGTTTCCACTTCTACCACGAGTACATCGAACTCCGCAATGGCGACATCGATTTCGACGTCTTTTCGGAACACGCCAGTCGGAGCGTCGTCTTTTTCGGCGCCGCTCGTTTCCTCGAGTTCGCAGCCGCTGCAGAGTAAGAAGGAGACGACTTCGACGGCCGCGGTGGCGGTTGGTGTGGGGGTTGGTTCGGAGCTTGCGGTGTTGCTGATGGCTGGGGCGGGGATCTGGTTTTGGAGGAGGAAGAGGAGGAACAGAGAGGGGGAGGTTAGGATAAATAGTGATGCGGAGAGTGAGGGGCTGAATGCGGGACTGCGAGGTAATGGGGCGTTGGGAAGTGCAAAACCAAGCGAAAGCCCAATGAGAATGGTTGATGGGGAATTGTCTGCTGAGAGAAGGACCGGGGAGTTAGATACTGGGGCTAATGGCAATGGGAGTGTGTACTTGGATTCGATGAAGGGGAGTGGTGCGGCAGAGAGGGTGTATGAGATATGACGACTGCTCTTTCTTCGCCGATGGAGTAGGAGATTTAGTTCAATCTCTACGGATACGAAGTTACTTAATGACTGTAGATACTGTTTTTGTATTCATAAATATATATATTTTCTTCCCATCGCTTCCTATAGCCAATTCATGCAGCATGTAGGCACCAGCAAGGGATGCACGAACCGCTGCCGATTGTGATGCTAATAACCTTCTTATTCCTTCGGTTACGATCTTGATACAGAGATTTCAAATATCCAAGTCTCAGTACGAAATCGCAAGAGTATTAACATGGTAATGCAATTATAGAATATGTCGAGCCTGGAGCCTGTCACTCAATAAGTGTGCCCATAGTCTACATTTACGAGTAGGGCGACAGACATTTCTACCACATTTATATGACGGTACATATGCATTTCGTGGTGTATGCAAGTCGATCATGAACTATTCTGATTTGTTGCATATCTTACAATCTGACATCGTCGATCGTTCTTCAACATTTCTGCGTCGATACCTTGTATGTTGGCGTTTGAGATTTCTACTCAGCCAGATCATGCACGTGTAATGCAATCTTACTTGCGGAAACTACAGCTGTATGGGTACTCAAATGAATGATACATTATCAATACCAATATTTATCTATTTATACTACTAATGATTCCTTTTCCTTCTAATCCGCCTCACCATCGACGCAAACACTGTATAAGATTTCACTCCAACACCTCAATCCTTCGCCTCTTAAGACCCCCACCATACCACTACAAACC
>LLKJ01001013.1:0-19510 GCA_002242865.1 Clarireedia sp. CPB17 | reverse complement strand
CAGCTTCTCACCCTCACCCGCAACCCCAGACCTAAACACCCCTACCAACGACCCCGACATCGACGCCATCCTCTCCGAACTCCTCATCCCCATCAACCACCACTGGAGCAGTCCAACATTCAACGATCATCAATATAACCTAACCCCCAGAAAAGAAACCCCACTCCCGGATCCGATGTTTGGTCTAGCCTCCGAGGAGGAGGAAGAAGCTGCGCTGCATGAGTGTGTGGCGTTTGAGTGTGAGGATGAGGAGGGCAGGGTCTGGAAGGAGCCGAGGGGGAAGTGGGAGTTTGGGTTTTGTTAGTGGGGGGGTTTGTTGGGGATTTCTGCGGAAAGGTTTAGGGTTATTGGGGTCGATGTTTTGGCTGGGGAGTGAGTGATTAAGCAGGTGGACGATATGGTAAACGGGTTAGAATGGTGTGTAGATGGAGGCTGTTTGGATTTAGGAGAGGTTTGCGATAATTTTTGGGCTAGGAGGTTGTATGTCGATGGTTATGGGAGTATGGGAGGGAAATTGATTTTGCTTTAATACTCCACTTCACTATTTGTTTGTTTACATCGGCCAGTTTGTTTGTGGTGTACACCAGTGTTCGCTAGACATTCACTTCGAGACACCTGGAAGATCATCGGTGTTGTTTTTGCACTACAGGGGAGCTAATTAATTTCTCATTCATGAGCAATGAAACAGATTATTTGGAGGCCTTAACACTCCGCTGAAGTAATGGAGAGATACACGCTGTAGAAAGTGAGTGTACAGAAGCACCTTTAGTCCGGTGTGACTGTCACGTGTTCGCTTCGATAATAGGAGGACGAGGATGAACCAAGGGATAAAAAGAAATCATAAACGTTATGTAAAGTGAGAGGCCATACGGATTTGTTCAGTATGTGCACCAAGATGTTGCCGTATGAATGAGGAACCTAGTAGGTCGTTACTTCGTGAACCTACAGGCATGTGGAGCATAAAAAAACACCTCGCAGGGGTGTTTTTTCTCTAGAACTTCATTGGGTGCTATTTCCTCGTTTGAGGTCTGCTGTAAAGGGGTACGCGACTCGGAAGAGAGAAAAGAAAACAATGAATGTTTACCACCATTTGCTCTCCCGTCCAATCTGAGTAGTTGCTTGTGGTCTAACCACTACAAAAGAAACTGCATCGCGGTAAACACTTCCAAAGAAACTCCACACGACAACATCTATTTTGTGGTAAGTCTCACGACCGACTGCAAGATCTATACTAGGAGATAGATATTGGGATTCTCCCTCTACAACTACTAACCTAACCCCTGAATTAGAATCGCCCATCTAGTCCCATCCGACTGCTCGACAACCTAACGCCGACAGATCTTGACCGCAACGATAAACAAGATGTTGACAAGGAGACTCGTAAGAAATACAGCCATGATATTGAAAGATGTCAACGGCAAATCCACTCAACTCCAATCTAATGAAGAAGTCATTGAATTTCTATCCGACAACTCCAATCTCTGGCTACTTCAACCCCACCAACTCATTCGCTTCATCGCACGTATCACCGACATCAAGGTCGAGAAAGTGTTCATCATACTGCACGCTCAAGACATGACCGCCCCAGAAAGCAATCCCGCCTCGGTATACCGACGAGTCATGACAATACTCCACCAACTCGAATATAGGATGTATGATGATGCACCTATTAAGAAAGCCGGCACTGATCACGACCGTGATTTCCGTTTGTGGTTGAAGATTCTTGCCATTCGGTTCATCGACAAAAAAGGAACTCGTGGCAACTTGGAGAAGATCTTGGCCACCCAAAAACTTCCATTTGCAATCCAAGCTTCCGCCATGGTTTTAGAAACTCCTACTCCTTCGGAAGCGGACACCGACGTCCTGAATGTGGAAGATGCTACGCCAAGCAGGCCAAGCCGCGTCAATTTTCGAAATACGCAGAATTTACCAAATGCTGCTCATGTCAGTATCTTTAATGGAGTCAACAATTCACGACATTACTTATTAAGCAATCCGGCACCGTCTACTGGAAATGTAGCAGGCGCTCCAAGTGCTGCACCTCGAATTCCGAACCAATTTCCGCAAACCATGCAGTTTGGATCGACCGGCAATCAACAAGTTCCTGGACCAGCTTATGCTCAACCACAGCTCTTACGTAGTGGAAATCCACAAGGCCACGATCCAACTTATGCTCAATACCAGATTTATCGTAGTGGGATTCATCAAGGTCATGGTCCTGCTTATGCTCAATACTACACCTCACGTTTACCTGATGGCCTCTCACGTTTACCTAACGACCGTGTCATTGCAAGAAATGATTATGTACATCAACAGGCCCTGCAATCTTCAGCGAGCCAGTACCCAGCTCAACTTCCGGGTAACACCGGTATGCGAGGGACTGGCGTGGAAGTTAATCGTCAATCTGGTTTGAGAAATGATGGAAATGAAATGCTTGGGCCGATGCGAAACCCAGACAACTCGACAGTTAATTCCAGCATCATGCCTTCAGGTACGAGATTCCCTTTTTATTTCTTACCCACTCTTTCTGGTGAACAATCACTAACATTGGTACCCTACACTCCAGGTTATTCCAATCTCTACACCCAGGCGATGCCAACTTACCCACCTACCTCAACCAACATGTATAGCCAGCGAAGTCCTACAGGCATGGGACCCAACTCTCTTTCGCTCGCAGGTGCCCATTTCTTGCCTCTGGATCATTACCAACAATCCCTCCGCCCCCTTCAGCTCCAACGCCAGCAACCATATGCCGCCGGCCTTGGTTCACCTCGTCAAGTTTACCGATTCCCTCCTCCTCCCCATACCCTCGTACATCCTCCAAACAACAGAAACCCTCCAGCTTACTCCTCAACGATGAGCGTCGATGACCCCAGTCCATCAACGCAGTTGGTTCCACAGTTCCATAACCACCTCACTGTGGGTTCTGGGGATCAAGGTATTTCGCCTACCCCGCAGTCCCAGCGGACGCAGAGTTTGAGACAGAATGTTCTGGAGGGAATGATGCGTAGAACTTCTGTGGGTTCGTTGCACCAAGCGTATGGTCTGGGACATAGTCTCGGCGATAGATTGGGTGACAGTCAAGCCATGAGCACTTCACGACCGCAGACGTATAACTTTGGAGGAAGCGGTGGCGCTGGAGGTGGTGCAGCTACGTACAATAACTTCCCAAACATTGTGGGGCTTGATTCATCTAGTCGGGTAGGAAATAATGGCCTTGGTGGTATTGGCAAGGGATCTGAGGGTAGAGACGAAGAGGAAGACGATGAGTAACAGGATGATGATTTAATTGGGCATGGGGATAATGAAAATGGAGGATGGGAAAGTGGTTGACTTGTGAGTTGTACTGGAGGTGGAATCTTGTGTGCCGCCAGGTACAATATCTGGTAAAGATTTGTCAGAATCACCGCCACAGGCAACACATTATCTTTCAATATACTTAATGCAAAGCTGAATTTTTATAATCAGATATTTATATATCGCAGTGACTGGTTGGGGACAGGCTGATGTTCGCTAACATGGTCTTCCTGCTGACGTGGAAGTTTTGTATGAGCGAAGTCATGACCCAGCCTTTGATGTGGTCTGTGAGGGAATGCCGCAAGTTCTTGCTTAACATGAGCGCATAATCTCTCTACCATGGTGGAGGCGCTGCATGGAGATTCGCGCTTGCTTGATGGATGAGCAGGGACAGCAGTAAAATGGCGTCCTCGGGAGCATCGGAACCTTCAACGACTATGAAAAGGAGATTGCTACTAACGACAAAGCTGAGCTGAAGCAGTGAGAGTACTAGACACTAGACGCTAGAATTAAGAGCAGCAGGTTTGCATTATATTAAGTGAACGAAAGCATATAAAGAAAATCGAAGTGGAAGTTGAAATACCCCGCATTGAGCTCCTGTCCCGTTTATCCCTAGGTGCGTGCTACTTAGCTACCACCTAGGCTCTATGAAATGATTTCTATGTAGTAACCTCCTCCTGAACCCGCTGGTGCTTCTCGTTTACACTTTACGCACTTCTTCGAATATACAGACGTGACAGACCAAGACCGGGCGATCATCGGACCGCAAATCTTTCTCAGCAAACTCGTCTAGTTACCCACCCCCACTACCTACTTTACAAAAAATACCATCAAAACTCAAAAACATATCGAAAACTTTCCATTTTAAGCTCAATCGATGCCCAAAAACCACACAAACAACTTTCCCACACACCAAAAATCCAAAAAGCAAAAGATAATTCCGAAACGGGGAATTGAACCCCGGTCTCCCGCGACCTTGTAACTGGATGAACAGCTATCTTGAGAGGCGGAAATGCTAGCCACTACACCATTTCGGATATTGTATGTTTCAGACCCCCTTATCTAATAATATATTACAAAATTAAAAGTGCTAGTTGAGCCTAGAGATAATGAGTGGAGCCTGTGGCCTCACCCCCACCTTAAGCGAGGGTACGAGGGTACGTTGAACGATGGTGTCAAAGCGTGCTTGAAGCAGATGCAGGTGAAAGTTAGTTGCGAATAAGCTGTGGCAGGGTGCTGAAATCGCGGAATTTGGCAGGACGAACCCCCGTCAGCTTCTGCCCCGATCAAGCCATCAAATTCTTACATATTCTGCAGTTCCGGAATCTCATTCTGGCATTGGAGTCTGGGAAATTTGCGAGGGGCATCTCGGCTGGACAAACTCCGCAAATCAAGGACTTCGAAGGAATTCGGCATATTACTTTCCCTCCTAGAGTCCATAAGCACGAGCATATCAGCTAGACGCAATCTTTCTATGACTGAACATGTATATTTACAACTAAATAACTTAATCGGTATCATTAACTACTCCCACTATCCAACACCTCCATGTAAACCCAAACTTTTCCCATTCCCAAACAAAGCCGCATTCCCACCATTTAATGGGCAAATCTAAAATCTAATCGCCGACTACCTTCCAACTTCGTATTCATCTTGTAATTATGTTGCTCCTCTGGTGTCATCGCATTCCACTTTCTATCCCTAATCCTGTTCCTCGTCACATAATAAATCTTTGTAAGTATAAAAATAACAATAGAAGTGATGTTGATGATGAGTAACTGTGTATTTCCACGATGATATAACGGTTTATCATCCGCTCTATAGATGAAATTGGAACAGATATTTCCCATTTGGACAGCCATATTGTATAACGAAGCGGACACAGATCTGGCTCCGACATTGTTGGCATTCTTTGATGTCCAGCCGACGAGAATAGCGTGGCAGTATGGATATGACAGTAGTACAGTAACGAGTGCGTAGGTATCCCAGGCTTTGACGCCCGCACCGGACCAGAATCTGAGGGCGATGATGCAAGGGAGTGTCCACAATGGTTGTAGCATGGACACAAATGTTCTCTCGTTGAGACGTTCGGAGAGTTGAGTGATTCCAAGGAGCGTCAGAATGTGGAATGCTGAGTATGGAATTGTGAGTAAGTTAGTGTTGAAGGTGGTGAATCCAAGATGTTTCAGTGTAAGTGTAATGTAAGTACCAGGTGGCGACTGAGGAATGAATGCTATTAAGCCAATGGCATAAAGTGGCCACAGATCATAATCCTTGGCGGCTTCCCAAAGTCTCTTAGGGGTGATGGCTTGTCTGTTGTGCATGTCACCCTTGGATGGATCATCTCGTAGAACTCGGTTGACGACGATTGAGACTTCACGGTCCGTAAACCAACCCTTTGGTCTGAACCAAGTTTTCGTCTGAACAGCGGATGCAGGCATCATGAAGAATGAAGACACTCCCACCAGCAACGTAATCAATCCTTCGATTAAGAATAGCCAACGCCATCCTGCCCAACCTCCAACGCCCCTCAGATGAAGGAGAGCAAAAGCAAGAATTGATGTAATGATTGTTGTCCCAGATAGGGCCGTCCAGAAGAAACTTAGTCGAGTCGGAAGTTCTCGCGATGTGTAGAAGTAAGACAGCCACAGGACAATGTCCGGAATAAAACCACCCTGTTTCCTGAGTGTGAGCAGGCGAACTACAAAAGCATACATGAGTCTTACCTCTAATAGACCTAGAAGACTTCGAGTCGCATAAAAGCCTTGCTTCCCTTGGATCGCACTTTGAGACATAGCGACAATGGACCATAGAGTTATTTGCATGGGAATCCAACGGTCAGGACCAATCTTCTTCGATACCAGCTGAGAGGGTAATTCCGCCAGCAGGAATGAGAACAAGAATATGATGTTGCCGAAATTATATTCTACAGAAATTAGTTACGTGTGGTTTGCAAAAGAAACAGCCATACCATTTGTTGTAAGGTTGAGATCGTCCAATAAGTTGTCTGCGACAGCCTGTACCAGATTACCTCGGTCGACTTGAAGACCGAAGAACATTATGCACTGGCTCCTAAGTTAGCCAAAGCTCAGTGGCTGTAAGATATGCTTGCACTCACTGCCCATAGACAAACTCGCCAGTCAAGACGCCGGACAATCCGTTTCTCTTCCTCCTCACTCCATGTCAAATGCGGATCAAAATGATCTCGACATTCGTATTGGGCTTTCTCATAAATCGTCGACCAGTGGGCTGCCACATCAGGATCCAAAAAGGGGTTCTTTGCAAAAGCCAATCCATCCTCGTCGGAATCTGAAGCTGCAGATATGAAAGTTGTGTCTTTCCCAGGGATAGGAATCGGATCACCAAAAGTCGTTACTTCTTCGTATTGAGGGAGGTTAGGCACTTTCTCCTGCTTGCGTGAAGTATCTTCGCCAGTCTTCGAGATTTCCGCGCTGCTACCGGCCGACATCTTGAAAAGTGAGCTGACTGTCCCGAGTTTGTTAAAGTTACCAATTGAGTAGGGCTACACTCTTATATAGCAAGGTTTTCCAGGTACAAACAATTCCCATCGAGGTAGAGAGTACATGGGTGCCCCAGACCAAAACCTATGGAACCCGACTCCGACGAAAAGAAATCCACAATATCACACAATACTGACAACTTGGGAGTAATTCACAGCTAGTGAATTCCAGCTTAAGCTAATCCAAGCTGTCTCGGTTCGCAATCCATCATGGTCTAGTGGCAAAAGCCGACCTTCATCCGGATTCGAAGCACCACCAAGAGCTGGAACTTACAACTTCTTCAATCACCAGATTCAATCAATCCCGATGCATACATCAACCTGTGGCGCATTTAAGACGCCCGCAGTTTGCAAGAGATTTATCCCGCGCAAAAAAGCAACGCACCATGAGATAACAGTCTTCAAGACCCCTAGTCCAGGAAGAACCGGACGACGGAATAGTTTCCAGGTTGGCGCACAAGACATAATTGAACGACAAACCAGAATCATCAGAATGGATGAGAAATCTGTAGCATAAATGTCGCCACCATAACCACTACGTAGTCTTTCTATGTCGGGAACAGCGCCCTCGACATGCAGTCCTTAGCACTGAAGCACGACATCCTTATCAGTAGCATGATAGGATACGAGCGGGATAGATATACGAGCTTCATTGGGGATTGAGAAAATGTGTATCTGCGCATGCTGCGATATACGCTGCGATATGTGGATGTTCGTCGTTGTGCATGATGTTGTCATTAGTCCCTGGATATTCGTGCTCATCTCGACCTTGGAGAAAGCCAATTGCCGAGATGGCCCAAAACTGCACCAGAGGAATATGCGAACGGGTGATTCTGAAGCTGGAATCACGTTTCAAGGCTTTGAGAGTTTCGCATCGCCAGATCAATGTCGCGGCTTTTGCCTTGAGGTTTTGTACTTTGCACTGTAGACATTGACTTATGATGTGAGATTGTTTGAAAGTTCCGGAATGGTGGGGAAATATTTTGGCGCGAACTCACGTGACTGAAAATAGAGTCGCAGACTTCGAGGTTTTGTGAGACAAAGCTTTGGAGAATCGAACATCTCCTAACGGATATTGGTAGCAGCCGTCTTTTTATGAACAGCAGCTTCATTGAGTGGCATCATAATTGACATTTCTCAGAAGAACGGCAAAGCTCTTTCATATATGACATTCACCACATCGGCTTTTTCAAGCGTGCGCAAGTTAACTGTGCGGTCTGACTCATTTAGATTATTATGGGCTATGGAAAGTGGAAGCATATGCATATGATTGACTGGCTATTATGGACTGGCTATTATCACTCCGCTGAACACATTTATGCGGCTAGACCTTCTCTCCTTGACTTGCTCTCAGGGTCAAAGAATGGTTTTTCGCCAACACTGACAGCTCGGACGCCGTACCTCTCACCCTGGCCTTCGAGATCATATGTAGCGGTATGAAATGTCGAGCGGTTGTCCCAAATAGCTTGATTGTCAGCATGCATTGTCTTCTGGGGTTTGGCCACTTACCAATATCATTCTGGTTCTTCCACTTGAATCGCACTTGCAAGTCATGGTTGTCCAACAACAATCGTCGGAACCATTTCAGCAAAGCTTGACTTTCTGCCTCGCTCACATCGTTAATATGGCTTACATGACCTCCGACTGGAAAGACGGATTTCCATCCTGTTACAGGGTTGGTTCTGACAACCGGGTGTACGGCTTTCAACTCCTTGCCAACATTTTCCGGTGCACCGCGAGGTTTTTCGTAGAGTTCGAATCCTCCTCGCTCCGCAGCCTCAATGAAACCGGGTTGCTGGAAAGTCACCGTGAGACTCTCCAGGAATTTCTGGTAAGGCTTTGAGATCCGATCATAGATTTCGTATCCGCTAGCCCAGAGCGTATCACCTCCGGTCTTGGGTAGAACTTCCAATCTCAAGCTGGAGTAGTCAGCGGGTTTTGGTTCGAAAGAAATATCCGCATGCCATGCTGCAGAACTTTGATTGAGGTTTTTGGTTCCATTGCCGAACTTGGTCTTGGAATAAATCTTCTTGTTGAGCTCCGAGTCAATGGTGCTGATTTCAGGATCCGTTACCCTGTAACCTTCGCGCTCCGGGTTGAGTACTGGATGGATATGGAGGCCAGAATTGGATGGCTTTCCAGAAATAATACCAATACGTTGGACAAGCTCCTTCTGAAGTTCGGCGGTGAGGTTGTCCTGGGCACGGAAGAACACTACCCCACGTTGAGAGACTACATTACGCTGGTCAGTCTTCTACTCATATCGCTTTCTGTGGGCAGGCGAAACCTACTGGTGAGAGCCAATTCGCGCAAGAGTTCATCAGCATTAGGTGCTTGCAACCATTCTACCAAGTTGGCATGTGGGAATTCGCGACCAATGATAGGGGTGACGTCAAAGGACTCGTATTGGTCTAGAACACCGGTGCTTTCTAGCCATTTGCTCTGGACTTTTGAGTCTGTCTTGCCTTTGATGTCGACGGCGATGGGCTGGGCTTGGGCTTCGGTTGCCGATGGAGCCATGGTTCAAATATATTGTTTGTTGAACTTGACTCAAAACTAGGCTGTTCAATGCACGGAGCAAGATGTGAGTCTGGCTGGACTGGATGCAGAATTGAGATGGCTGTCTTCAAGCAAAGTGAACTCGATATCATCTTGCTTTCCTGGAGGCGGATGCATTCGCTCTTTGTATCTTATGGCGTCTGGTCCTCGTTCAAGTATCAGCCGATGGTATCTATTCCTAGAACCCGTGGCTTTGAACACCGGCTATGACGGCAAACTGGTCCCAACCACACAACAATCTGTACGACAGTAACTTGCGTCGATTTTTCGGATGATCATTATTTGATATCGGGTTGCAAGGATAAAGGGAGCGTCCCGTCATTCCCAAAAAGATTGTGCCCTTTTAGACTGGGATGGTGTGATCCAGAAAGTGGGGTTCCGCTCGAGAAGAATGCGGGGGCTTATTTCTGGCCATTCTGTAGCGTTCATTCTCAGAGCTTCATTTGGTCATTGCAACCGTAAATTGCGCCATGAGTAGATATTCCTGTGATAGGATGATCGCCAGCTGATAAGGAGGGTCGGCTCATATCTCTCAGGGTGTGTACCGCGTCGGCCTTTCATCTATTTCCCGTCTATTAGCATCTTTCACTCATTATATTCCGGCTTCTCATTGACTTAAGTTATATCCTTCACGCACCACTTACTCGTTATCTATTAGTTCGTTCACACTCTTCAACCGCAATTAGTGATCTTGTCTCCGAAGCCCCGCTCTACTCATTCTTCTCATAATCCGCAAGTGCTATGATTCCATGGCTAAATATCATGTTACCTCTCGGAGATGGCCGACAGGATACAGCAAGTTAGCAAGTGTTTTCACAAGACTTCATCCTTTTTCATCCTTTCTGATATTGGTGGATTAAAGAGCAGATATCTCCGAACCTGGCAGCACACGAAGCTCTCGGCTTCTTCTTGAGAAGACAACAGACATGTCTTTCATCGGTCCCGAAGGTTTATTTTGAGACCACTGCCTGTCAAGCGAGGTTCGAGGTCGAGACTGGAAAACGCAGCAGCCCTTGACCTGAAGTACATGCATCATTTGGGATTGGCCACAGTCACGTTTTCTAGACATCAAACTTAAAGACAGACACAGCTGAGACCCCTACATATTTTATTTTATCTGATATAACTACCTACTTGGTGCTCACCCCTATCCTCCTACGAGAAATCTCTTCCAGTATCCAATCCTCTCCTCCAGAAAAGTACAAGAACGAAACTGCTTGAATACAACGAGTGTGTTTGAAGTATCATACATCATAAATCTTCAAATATCTTTTCTGAGAAAGTAGACATATCAAAGCAAAGTGCAAAACATTCAAAAACACGGAAACTAACCATCATGAAATCATCCAACACATGTATCCGCATTCCTCCTCTACAAGCCGTAATCCAGTCATTCACAAACTCGCCGTCTGTCGTCCTCTAAGTCTCTTCATTTCGTTCTCTCCATCAGAAGTCGTAGTAAACGAAGGCGTCTCTACTTGTCTGGCACGCTTCAGAGGCTTGCTCACTGCTGTAACTGCACCTGGGTATCCATCATTTTCGTTACGTCCTCGTGCAGCTTGGCTATTCCCGTTCCGCTT
The DNA here is from genome assembly GCA_002242865.1 of Clarireedia sp. CPB17. Taxonomy (NCBI): domain Eukaryota; kingdom Fungi; phylum Ascomycota; class Leotiomycetes; order Helotiales; family Rutstroemiaceae; genus Clarireedia; species Clarireedia sp. CPB17. The sequence goes on along the minus strand of LLKJ01001013.1, from coordinate 8,554 downwards.
GTAAGTCACATCGACAAGTGCCCGTGGAGCTTGCGGGTGGCTTCTATGGATGGAGTTACCGTCATATTGAGATGGCTCCAAGTTCCCCTCCATTGAGGTACCAAAGGAAGAAAACGGGCGTTGCTGTGCATAAATTGGAGACCGTCTGTTTTGCGCCAAGTACAAACGTTGACCTTGGTTCCAGCTGGTTTTGTTGACACCGCTATGATTTATGACATCTTGATCCGAAATCCTTTCGAAAGGCACTTTGTAAGTTGTAGTGCTTTCATCGGATTCGCTATCGTTCGCAACTAAGTCGATAATCTCGTCGTATTTTTCACCATGAGTGAAGTCCTTGAATGTTAGGTTATCGAACTCGATGTTGTTCTTCGATTTCACCCCATTTGGGTCAGCATTCGCGAGTTTGGGAACTGAGGTCTTGCTCAAGCCGATCCCATAGTCCTTCTTCACTACACCGGTTCGTTGAACCATTCTTTGATTTTGGAAAGTGTCTGCCAAGCGGGTTGGTTGATAGTTATCTTGGAGTGCAAGATCTGAGGTCTGTGTACTAACACCGATACCGTTGTCAATCATTCTAGAACCAGTTGGTTGATAGGCTGAGGAAAGGCGAGACCCAACTTGTCTGTCTGCAAACCCAAAGTCAGAGGCATCAGCATAGCCTTTGGTAATGCCACCCTCACTCTGTTTGATTGGAAATTGAGTTCTATGTTTAGTAGTCCTGTCATGGCGGTATACCGCATTTCCAAGACCAGTGCTCGCAGCGAATTCCTTCGAGTCAGCTGTAATGTGGTGGCCCTGGGATTGCTTCTGCCAGACGTTTGTAGGGGCGAATTCGTTAAAGGGATTCGGTTTGGGAAAGTGGCTATACACACCTTTCGTGGTAGTTGCTCTGTCGGCCGTAGCATAAAATGGGCGGCGCGACATATCCGGTGAATCAACCTCATACTTATCGCCGTCATAGTTCGACAATTGATCATTCTCTGGGTATAGAGACTTTCTGTTCGCGGAAACACCGTCTGTATATCTGCGCAATGACTCGACATAACGCTGGGGGATTACCTGAAAATCACCTGGCATAGATGCACCGAAAGAATTTTTATCAGAGACGGGATACTCTGGTCCTATCTGAATCTGATATTGACGGCCAACTTGATCGTCGAGAGAATGCTCTTTCTTAATCTTTTGAAAATTCTGTGCAACGTCTCGCCAGGTTGGCTGGTGATACTTGGGAGCCATGCTAATATTTTTGGAAGATGAAGCATAAGATCCGTGGAAAGCAAGATTGCCGTTCATGGGCTCCAAGGATCCATTTCCTTGCATCGATTGTTGACCAGATATCTGTTGTGCTAATCTGGGGCGATTTTGGAGCTGTTGAGTGAAGTCGTCACCTACTGGCGTAACGCAATCTGCTCGTCGATCTTGTAGAAGACTCTCGCTTCTTTGGCCAGGCAAACTGCGATTTTCGCGAGCCCTTGCGATCTCAACTTCCCTAGCAAATGAGTTGTTTGGAATCAAACCATTTAGCATCATAGCAGGCGCGTCAATTTGACCTGGCGCTGAGTCACGTCTCTTCTTGCTTGCATTAGCTAAATTGATCTGCGAACCTCCATCTGGAAACACAACTTTACGTACGAGTACTGGATGAGGATGCCCTCTCGGTTGAGTTCCGTATGGTGAGGGAAGTTGTTTCTCGCCAGTCTGTAGGTTGATCGTTCCAGCCAGCAACTTCTCAACGTACCCTTTCGGATCTTTATCATATGCTTGTGTCATCGCTTTGACATGTTTAGTGTTCTTGCCGTATCCTGGAATAACCTTTCGTCCCACCCTTCTGGTAAGGTTGCTGTTCCTATTCTCGAACCACTCTTTGATCTTTTTCAATGGTAGACCGGTTCGATCCACGAGGATGAACCTCGTCCCGGTGTATGGATATCGAGTTTCGCGGTAAACATCTTCAAGTAAGGTGAGTTGAGCCGTCGTTAAAGGGATCGTTATGCGCTTGCCAGCATCTCTCTTCTGTTTGTTGGCGAAGTGTCTGCGTCTGTTGTCAGCATTTTGCAATTAAATGGGGATTGAGTTTAGAATTAGGTCACTTACCTTCCTACAATTGCCGGAAGAATTGGGGGGTTGTACATTCTCCCCACTCTGGTACACATCTCCTTCGGGGGACGATCACCAGTTTTCTTTATGTAGTCGTCATACTGCTGATCGAGAAAAGCCTTTTGCTCGTCGCTCAAAGGCATACTGTGTCTCCTTTCGTCGGGACTGACAGCTTTTCGGCAGAGGAGTAGGCTGTCTTCTGACTGCGCCCACCTCTGAATTGATTGTTAGCGCGGTCGTCTTCCTGCGTGTTGGCAGACTATGAGTGAACGAGTTATCGGAAGGACCGAGAAGCGCGCCAGAAAGAATCTGGAGACGCTTGAAATGGATGGTATGAAATAGATCTTTGCGAGAAGAAATGTATCTGAGGTCCTGAACTGACGAGTATAAGAGCTTGCAGAAATCGGTTGTTAATGTGAGGAACAATTGAGCAGAAGATTAAATGATCAATATACGGGAGATACAGCAAGAGGGGTTTCCTCACGATAGGAACGTGCAGTAGCCGCGTGAATATAGCCTTCTGTACGAAGTGGTACAAAACTGGCAACCAAATTCCTTGTTTGGTTATTGTTAGCCAATAAGAATATAGAAGGGGCATATAAATACTTGCAGGTCTAGAAGAGCCCATGGAGTCTCTACAGCAAGACCAATGGAATGGTATGTTCGATGGTTGTTTCATATGCAAATCCTAACCAAAAAACAAAATCGTGTAGTTGCAGCTTAGCTGTACGAGATTGCGATATATGTGTGGACGAAAATGTCCCCTGGGCATATTCACTGGGAGTGATCGCAGCTCCATAGTGACCTACAGTTGGTTTACCGCTGTATTAATCTCTTGAATACGAATACAATGTCAGACAATCTCCTCTCCGCCGGTCAGCGGGGCTACATTCACTACTTTCATTCATCTCTCTTATCCGCTGTTTCTATTCAGCCTTACGTCCATTACCTCATTACTACAAGGGCATACATTGGAAGGACCAATAAGCACGATGCCATCTCACAGCAGTAAGTCTTAAACCATCCACATGCCTTGCCCCCGCTCCGAGAATATCACCTATTGGTCAATAGTATTTCTTTCCTTCGAAAGCCTTGCTATCGTCACGAAGTGGCTCCTTTCGGACGGCGCAAGTATCATCTCAACTAGGAGATGCCTTTCAATGAATAGATCGTGGTCTTTAATCACTCCAATATCTTATAGACTCCGGTGCTATGGATGTAAGCTGCACGAGCGAAGTGCGAACTGTATATAGAGCCGGGATTTTCTCTCCGCAGATAACGCTGCCCTAGTCTAACAATATGCTTTATTATTTTTGGATAATCGTCTTTCAGACCATCTGGGTACTGCCGTGAACATTTCAGCCTCCTAGATATTTGGTTTGAACCTACGGACGAAGAATCGAAGAAGGTGTCTGAGAAGATCTTCGCTTCACTGGCTCGTTTAAAGATTACTGTAAGGAGAGGTCACACTACAGTATGTATTTCTTCTACAACTCATATGAATTTACATATTTGAGATTATGGCATGATAAATAGCTCATGAGATAGCCAAAGCATTTAATTATTTATTTGTAATTTTTTGAAAATTTTCTCACCTCCGAAGCTATAATTCACATCATGGTCTCGGACGTGACTCAACTATTTTTGGCTTTGCTCACGTGACAAGCGCGAACCTCAAGTTCATACTTCGCGAATTCGCAACCTACACATATATTGCTACATATCAACCAGCAATCATAAGTCTGCTGGAAACGATCTCTCACTTAGGTGTTGTTCCATGCTCAACCAATATTGCATCGTCCTTGTATGATGAAGCTCTCCCATAATCATTGTGCGCGATTTCCTCAAGGCTTAGCCCATTGGTCTCTTTCAGGAAGAAAAACGCGACAACCGCGACAACTGCATCGAAGGCTCCCCAGAGTAGAAATGTACCCCTGTATTACGTTAGCTGCGATGTGATATACGGTGGCTTCTGGACTGTAACTCACCAACCTAAATTCGCGATCATATACGGTGTCGTCAATGAAAATACAAAGTTGAACAACCACTGGGTGGAAACTCCAATCGCAATACCCGGTTCCCTGATTCGAGTTGGAAAGATTCTGTCGCAACTGTTAACGCATCGTCGATGGAGATTCCGGGGTATAATTCACTTACTCGGACACGTATGGCCAAGGCAACGGCCCCCACGAGAGGTTGTAGGCAATGACAAACAGATAAATCAGAGCTACCGTCGCAATCCCGCTGCTAGTCACACCTGCATTCTTAGAAGCAGGCAATTCTTTCACGACAATCGCAGTCACTATCTGACACACAGACATGAATACAGCACCGCCGATTAGTACTCCACGTCGTCCCACTCGGTTTGAAAGGAAAAGAACGAAGCATCCGCATGCAACGACTTTGATCGCTCCAAAGATTGCAGTCAAAAGCAAATCCTTTGATCCCCCTCCAACTAGGAGTTTGAAATACTGCGGTCCATAGTATGCAAATGCCGTTGCGCCGGTGGCTTGCTGCGCTGTGAAGACTGCAAATGCGGTAAAAACTCTTTTGAAGTTCTCTCTTTCGGCCAGTTCTTGCAATCGTTAGTATCGATCAAGCAACGGTCTAGACCGTGGATTTCATATACCCTTGATTTGGAAGCCTTCGGTAGCTCGTTGCTCCAATTCGACACCTATTCGAATCTCTTCCATCTCTTCGACTGTGGCTTGAGACTCGTCCGCACGGATCCACTTTAGGCTTTCCCAGGCTTCGTCATGTCGACCTTTCTTTGTGAGCCATCGTGTACTCTCCTTGAGGGTAAAGGTCCCCAATGCGAGCAGACCGGCTGGTATGATTTGGAGACCAATGGGAATTTGCCACTGTCTAGTGACTGATGGAACAACTTCGGCCATGGCATAATCAACCCAGTACGACGTGAATATGCCTATTCCTTCATCAGTTCATTACGCTTATAGAGATAGATTTAGTTAAAATCATCAAACGTATAGAACCACTGAAAAAAGCTGCCAATTTGACCTCGCAATTCTTTAGGGGCCATTTCACTGTTGAACATCGGTACAACCACAGTCGCAGCACCAAGACCTACACCTGCGACCACTCTACCCGCATAAAACACTGTCATGTTGTGAGAGTTTATGGTTTCCATCATTGCGCCAATAATGAATATGATGGCTGAGATTTGCAAGGACAGCTTTCGACCAAGTCTATCAGCGACAGGCCAGATGACGAAACAAGCTGCAAATGCGCCAGCCTGCTGAAGGCCAACAGCTAGCGAATTTACACGAGTTGCATGAGCAGTATCATATTTGAAGTCGCGAACGAAGGACTTCATTGTAAGTACACCACCTATATTTTCTTGTTAATGTCGGTAGATTGACCTACTTCATCACGACTCACCAACACTGTTCATAATCAGCATAACCGCGAAACAGTTAGACTCTGTCACTTCACATACATTCCGCTATCATATCCAAAAAGAAACCCTCCCATACAAACTACAGAGGCGAGCCAGTACGCCCTAATCTTGCCCAGCGTTGAGTTCTTCATGGTCGTTGCTTGTCTAGATTGTCACACAAGCTTTCCACTCGCGGGGCACGTACCTTTCTATCAAATACAAGCTTTTAACTGTCTTATCTCCCATCGGATATTATCATCGCAAGCTTGTAGCACGCCATACGGAGGTATTCTTATTTGCCATTGGATCTACAAGTACGGGGAATAGCGACAGGGGCATGCATATTGGCGAGAGATGTACCCCATCTACTGGGCTACGTAAGCCCGTGTGTGCGGGGTACCTAGCTCTACTCCTTGTTCAATCACGGATAGAATGGTAACGTTTCACTCACGTTATTTTGGTCGACCTAGGATGGATACAGTCGAATCTTATCTCTAAGCAGCGTGTTGATCAAGATCGGTTTTCGAGATCGTCACGCACCAATCATAAGATCCCTTCGGTCCACCGTTTTACGACTACTTAGGTGGAGAGCACTGCACATGTAATGCAGTCTACCTATAGTGCTTCGTCTTCAAAATGGATCTCGTGAGCACATTTCCATGTAGGTTGGGAGCGCGAATATATACTCTCATATCTGTCTCTTCCTTTCCCCCTGTCCTTTCGGCTTTTCTACCTCATTTCCATTTAATAGTCACTTTCTTAATCTGAAGTAAAAAAAACTCAGTTATCATTGGGTACACGTTTGAACAAAAGACAGTAAAATATCGATATGGCTTCTCAAAAGCGTCCCAACTTCCTCGTCATAGTTGCCGATGACTTGGGTTTCTCTGATCTGTCTTGTTTCGGCGGCGAGATCAACACACCTAACATCGACAAGATAGCGAAAGCTGGTGTACGATTCACAGATTTTCATGCAGCTGCAGCATGTTCACCATCACGGGCAATGATCATGACTGGAACTGATCATCATATTGCTGGGCTGGGCAACCTGATTGAATGGACAAACATATCTGGACAAAACGATCCAAGTGGAAAAATGTCCACAGCACCTCAGCGAGGCATGCCCGGGTACGAGGGCTATCTGAATGAGAGAGTAGTTACACTTCCAGAGATGCTACGGGACGATGGATATTTAACATTGGTATGGTTACACAGTCGATCACGTTTCTTGCTTGGCCCTAACATTGATTCAGATGACTGGAAAATGGCATCTTGGTCTAACACCCGAAAGGAGTCCCAAAGCACGTGGGTTTGAGCGAAGTTTTGCTCATCTACCTGCATGCAGCAATCATTACGGCTACGAACCGCAGCTCCAAGCACCTGATCAGATTCCAGAATTCATGACTATGAGTTTTATCGCCTTGCATAGTGAGGATGGTGAGTATGTGAAGAAGCTACCCGATGGCTGGTATTCTAGCAATGGATATGGAGACAAGATGTTAGAATATCTCAAAGAGCGAAACGAGAAAAAGGACGAAAGACCATTCTTTGGTTATTTTCCATTCACGGCACCGCATTGGCCACTCCAAGCACCTCCAGAGTACGTCGCGAAGTACAAAGGCGTGTATGATGATGGCCCCGACGTTCTCCGCGAGCGACGTCTCCAGCGACTCAAAGACCTCGGAATGATATCCCAAGACGTCGAACCTCATCCCGTGGTAGCAAATGAAGTCAAAGAATGGGCTGATCTAACCGACACCGAGCGTGCCAAATCCTGTCGCGCTATGGAAGTGTTCGCCGCCATGGTTGAATGCATCGACCATAACGTTGGAAAGGTGGTCTCGTACCTCGAGGAAACAGGCGAACTGGACAACACATTCGTATGTTTCATGTCCGACAACGGAGCCGAAGGTGCTGCGTATGAAGCATATCCCATTGTCCAAGGAAGCATGTTGCAGCATCTACAGAAATACTACAACAACAGTCTGGAGAATCTCGGTAATGGCGACTCCTTTATTTGGTACGGACCGCGCTGGGCACAAGCTGCCACTGCACCAAGTCGGTTGTACAAAGCATACACAACCGAAGGCGGCGTACGAGTTCCATTTCTTGCGAAGTTTCCGGCCGGGGTGAGCGCCAATCAACATGAGAATACTATCACTCATCAGTTCGCTACGGTAATGGATCTCGCGCCCAGTATCTTAGAGATGGCCAGCGTGAAGCATCCTGCGCCAACCTACCAAAACCGTGAAGTGGTCCCTATGCGCGGAAAGTCCATGGTCCCCTTTATCCGTGGATCTTCGCCAAGAATCCATAAGGAGGATTTCATATCTGGCTGGGAAACGTGCGGCCGGGCAGCTGTACGTAAAGGGCCGTACAAAATCGTCTTCATACCGAAACCGAAAGGGCCTGAAAAATGGCAGCTTTACAATTTGAATAGCGATCCCGGCGAGATTCACGATCTTGCTGAGAAAGAGCCGGAGAAATTGGATGAGCTATTGAAATTGTGGGATCAATATGTGTTAGAGACGGGTGTGGTGCCGTTGACACCCGAGCTTGGGAACTGGCTGAAGGCGACAGAGGAACAGATGCCGGAGAATATCTGGATGGAGTACGAGTATTGGAAGGATGGGGCAAGGGATAGACCGGAAGAATTTAAAAGAGATGTTTCTAGATTTGATAGAGTTATAAAAGGGTTTTGAATATTTGCAAGTTGAATTTCGAATTTAACTTCGATTTTAAAACTAAATTATTAGTTGATTAAAAATAATATTATAAAACTTTATAGTTTTCTATATTATTTAAATTATAATTTCAAATTTATTAAAATAATATATTCTATTTAATAATTTCTTAATATTATTCTATTCAATATTGAAATCGCTTTCTTTACTTCTATATTGCTAATTACTTCTCTCAAATAATTAAACGAATATATAGTCTCTAACCCATCGCTGCTATTCGTAATTACCATGATATTGTTGCCGATTCCTGGGATCGTGGCGCGGTCATCAGTATCAGTAGTGGGGTCGCCGTCATCGTTATAGCCTATTTCTATAA
>LLKJ01000095.1:0-28023 GCA_002242865.1 Clarireedia sp. CPB17 | reverse complement strand
ATGGGGATGGAAGGATAGGAGGTTTCGGTTGTGTTGGAGGAGTCGAACGTGCCGGCGTCTTCGGCGGAGCGAGCGATGGCTTGGAAGTTGTGGCCGTGAAGATGGAAGGGATGTTTGCCGGAATCTGGGTTAATTTTGTTAGATGGATTTGTGACGGGTGGAAGGCTGGCCGCAGGGAAGAGCTACTGACCTAGATTGTTTACAACAATTTCGATGGTTTGTTTATAACCAAGGACGAAAGGGTGCGCAAACTCGCCATAGACGGCAGGATTAACAGCATCTGCTCCTGTTGACATCACAGTGTAGAGAGTTGGGACTTTCTGTGATACGTAGGTGATGTTGTTGAAGAATGCGCTATGTGTGGTTAACAACATGAAACATATGATTACGACGCAGGCTACTTACTAGGGCTTTCCGTTCCCAAGCATGTCCATGATCACATCAAGACTGATGGTTTGGTCGGGTTCAGGAAGTAGGGGTTGCCTGTCATAAGGAACAAGAGTGAAGTCATCAAAGTCATTGAGCTCATCAACTGTCGTGGCTGCTGGAAGCGGCTTGGAATCATCGTAGACAAGCCAACCGGTGCCGTTGTAGTTCAAGCCATCTGGAATAGTGTCGAAAAGAGACTGGCAAACATTAGAATTATTCTTCGTCATGAAACTACTGTACTCACAGTATCCATACTTGTGACGAACGCGAAGTTCGCGGAGGTATCGTTCTTTGTAGTAACCATGAAGGTACATCGCTGAGCTGCGGCCAGATAGATCATCTCTGCCTCCGCCTTTTCAGTATAGACACCGTCTACCTCCACAATCGTCATGTTGTGGCCTTCGAACCAGATATACTGGCCTGCAAATGCTCCAATATTAACCATTTGGAAGAGGTAAGTCTTGCCAGGCAGTACCGGCACAGTGATGTTTTGAGTATCATTAAAGAGCACAGCTTGAGGGACAGGCTCTGCACCAGTAGGATTGGCAACTCCAATGAATTTTGGTATTGAGACCTGCATCTCTTCATGATACCAGTCGGAAACGGAGAGGACGAACGTCTCATCAACCTCATCTTCATACGGAAAATCTGGATCACTGATAATGAGTGGACCTCTCAGACCATCCGGATACTGGCCTCTATCGTGCGAATGGTACCAATATGTTCCGGGTTGTTGCACCTATGGAGGTCAATTAAGACTTATGCACACGTCGTTATAACTTACGGTAAAATCATACACAAATTGAGAGCCAGCTGGAATTCCGCACTGAGAAACTTGAGCTGGACCATCCATTTGAGTAGTGCCATTCATGAAAAGACCATGGAAATGAAGGGAAGTAGTTTGATTGCCAAGTTGGTTGTCAACATTAACGATGATTCGATCCCCAACCGTTGCTCTCATGATAGGGAGTGGCCATTGCCCATTGATTCCAATGGTCGGACGCTCGAAAGCGCCATCGGGATTTGCTCGAACCCATGTGATATTGAAGTCGTAAGTAACCGTCGCTGCTTCTGCGACAGATGTCAATGCTAGAAGCAGCGCCGATAAAATGGGGAAGAAAGACAGAGATATCGCCATGTCGTTATGAAATCAGCTTGTCGGTGGGTAGAGACAAGGGAGCTCCCGTCGAGATGTGCTGCGAGGGATTTAGTCGTATTGTAGACAAATTTCGAAGGACACCCTTAGCGAGTCCCACAAATAATGTTCAAGACCGCAAGCCCAAGAGACTACCAAATGTGTGGTGGGTATGAGACTATGAGTGCATGAGTGTTAAAAAGAAACCCTGCCAAGGAGAGGAGTAAACCCTGCCAAAGAGAGGAGCAAAACTCTCGACCAGGCGAATCTGATTCGATTCGATGTGATTAGATGATCTGATAAGCCTTTTACCCGAGCATGTGCTAGAGCGGGATCGGCTCCAATCTAAAGTCCTGCCTAACTAATGACTAAGAGCACAAGGGGGCCGGATTATAGCTTGAATGTAAGAAGCTTTGGAGATTTGCAGCAGCCAAGAAGAAATTACGGAGCTTCAAAATTTCAATTGGTGTGGGGTACGAATGACAAGTGGGTGCGGCAGGGACATAGAATGAATACCCACTAGACTTGGCGATTTTTTAAACCCTCGAATCCACATACACGTACGAGAGTAAAGGAGAAGTCGTCGATGATTTCACGGCATACAGTCTAAGGGCAGAATTGAACCTCACGTGGTAGAGCAGAACCGTACTCAAGAAATACTAGAACACGTCACTGCACGACTTGGGGGAAGTAAATCATAACGCAAAGCAGAGGGGAGCGGGAAGATAGACCTTTTCGCTGGAAGCTACGTCCCGAGTCGTTCTTTACATTGTAGTCTGAAGTCAACTATTTCGGATGAGCGCAAAACAGTTCCTTGGCGCCTTCCGATACAGGAGTAGACGGCAGACGCATTCTCTGGGCTCTGTCCACCTGCGTCTGATTTGGGCAGGTATGGACGAGACTGACTGGGGTTTTCCCGTTTATTTGCCGATTCGAAGATGATCTGCTAATCTGATAATCTGAGAAACCCAATCGATATGACTAAAATACAGGACTTGCGAGAATCTCGACCTCTTTCCGCTTTTCCCCTCGGTGCGAACTATAAAGATGAGGAGCAGTCAAGAAGCTCACGAATTTTGTAGATACGAAACTCAAAATCGACGGTTGATTCCGCGATGGTTTTGAGACATATACCTCGTACTTCACACTGCAGCTAGCAGTAACTATTCACAATGAACTTGAAAGCCCTTACATCATTTTATGACTGTGGGCGGATATGAAAAAGGGAAATGAAATCGCACTTGCTCCTGACCAATGAGGTGCCCCCATGTCAACGAAAAAGGTTTCATCGGCTGACATTTTTTTTCTCTTGAGACCGGGATCAGCAAAGCGGACTGTGGTGGAACACCCCCTCGACCCCCCAAAACTCCAGCTCCCGGAAGAAACCTTTTAATTCGGCCGCTTCGCCAAGCGTTAATCAGATCTTTTCCCGTCTTATCTGATCCTCGTTTCCGGCCCCCCTCCTTCCTTTTCTCGAATTTGTTTCCATACACGATACTGCACATCAATTGTTACACTTGTCCATGATAATTGATCCTCGAACAAAGAGACAATATTCTAAAAGTTGCTGAGCAGCAATCGCAACTTCACCAGATAATTAGAAATAGTGTCTCAACCGAAATGACGGTCAACGTTTTCTCCGTCCCAATCTTCTTCGTTGTGTTCCGCGAATCTCTAGAGACCGTGGTGATTGTTTCCGTTTTACTCGCTTTCATTAAGCAGAGTTTGGACGGTTCGGAGAAAGATGCACAACTGCGCAAGAAGCTATTCTGGCAGGTAAGAACTAATTGTTGGAGGAACTTTAACTCTGTACTAAACATCTGAAAAGGTCATATGGGGAGCACTGGCTGGACTTCTTCTCTGTTTGATTATCGGCGGTGGCTTGATTGGCGCTTTCTATGGACTGGGTAAGGACAATTGGGCCACCACCGAGTACTACTGGGAAGGCTCCTTTGCAATCCTCGCATCCGTCATTATCACCTTAATGGGAGCCGCGCTACTTCGCGTGTCCAAGATGAAGGAAAAGTGGACAGTCAAGCTTCGAAAACACTTGGAGCCCACTGAAGCGACCAAGAAACGGAGATGGTATACTAGTTGGGTTGACTTCAAAATCTGGGGCGAGAAGAACTTCATGTTTGTTCTCCCCTTCGTCACTGTCCTTCGAGAAGGTCTGGAAGCAGTCGTCTTTGTTGCGGGAGTTTCTTTCTCAACACCGGCAACAAGCATTCCTCTCCCAGTAGTTGTTGGCCTAATCGCAGGGCTCGTGGCAGGATATGCCATATATAAGTAGGTGTTCCTCCTTATGAAACGTTCCACGACACTCCCGTTGACCAACATTAGGGGTGGTGCGACATCGAAACTTCAATTTTTCTTGGTTATTTCAACCTGCCTCTTGTATCTCGTCGCTGCCGGCTTGTTTTCTCGAGCAGTTTGGTATTTTGAAGCACAAAACTGGAACGATCTTACCGGAGGTGATGCAGCAGAGACAGGTGCTGGTGCTGGCTCATATGACATAAGAAAGAGCGTGTGGCATGTCAATGTATGTATTTTCCCTCGCCAGACAAATCTCGTGCTAACAACGGTAGTTTGGTAACCCGGAGCTTAACGGTGGTGGTGGATGGGGTATCTTTAACGCGATTTTAGGATGGCAAAACTCTGCAACCTATGGTTCTGTCATCTCCTATAACCTGTATTGGCTCACCGTAATCACTGGATTTGTGGTGATGAGATACAAGGAGGTCAAAGGGCACCTACCTCTTGCTCCAACACTACGTCCATATCTCGCTCCTGCAACCCGCCGACATGCAGCGATAAAGGATCGTGTCGCTTCGATGAAGCACCGCGCAATCTACAAGACCGACGAGTCTCAGCCAGAGAATGCGAGTGACAAGCACGGCAGAGCTAGCAGTAGTTCCTCTGCTGCTAAGGATCCCGAGAAGGCCGTCGAGACTGTGCGAGCAATACCTGCACGTACTATCTCGGATTAACCGAATCGCAGTTCATCGTAATGAGGAAAGCAATCACAGAGATTCGGAAGCAACAGGCTTTTGACAGCGTCAACTAAACTCGAGCTGATGAAAGTGTCGGTTGGGTGGCCATTTGGAATATTTCTGCGGAAGATTTCCAGCAGTCAGTTGGTGGTGGCAATGGTAGATGCGAGGTCGTTAGACTACCAAGACACGTAATGAAGGGCTCCAGAGACTTCTTTCACGCCGTCCTCTACCTTCTAGTAATGCCGGACGATCCATACTGGCTTCCGATGGATTTTTCTCTCAGTTGTCAGACTGCGGATCATCCCTGTTTTGCCTCGTGCTAGGCGCGGAGGCGAATGAAGATAAATGACTGCCATAGTATGAAGCCTTCAAGTATCATTACATCTTGTCATAAAGCACAATCCACATTGCTCAGATACATTTTGCGTAGTATATTGTGATGCCAGGCTGTGGTTAGGAATTAGTTGTAAGTTATAAGTTAAGCAGTTCAAACCTGCGACGAGATGACCATTAGATGGACTCTTATTGGCCAAAACGATGCTTAGCGTGATTGACATATAACGGCCAATGACGATCTCATACCATTTCCAGCGTCTGGGGATATCAATGCCGATGTGCTAGGATCTACAACGTACTGTAAGCTACAGGTATTGGGATGTATTTATGCGACATTATGTTATCATCTAATCGTCTACAACTTACAGCTAACTAATATCCCCAGACAAAAATCATAGAGCAATATCTAACTATGTCTCTACTTTAGCTCCCACCATAGATTCGAGTTTCCCTGCCAAAACTCTATGCTTCTTGATAACCTCAGCCCATTCCTCATCCTCGTCTTCGTCATCTGAATCTGCATCCACTTCCCTGCGCGCCCTCTCCCCCATCTCCGCAAGCACCAAACTAAAGTCCCCTCCCAGCCGTCCCAAACTTCCAGCACAGTATAAAACTTGCGTGAGTAGACTATCTCTGCCGCTCTTGTCCCTTACGTTAGGTAAATACATACGCAACGTCTCCTCCAGCATCCCAACCAACTGGAGCGGAAACGTAGCCAGCGCACTCGGCAACGGTTCTAATAAACGATCCCCCTCCTTTGCCTTCCCCCCGGTCTTCAGCCCTTCTATCGTCACCGGCGCCGCTGCTGGCGGGAATATAGACCGGAACATAGAAATAATAGCGAAACTCTGTTCTCGAAAAATCTCAATATACCGTTTTAGATATTTCTCCGTCTGCTGCCCGGCTTCGAATTTGCTTCCCCCGGGTCTTGCAGGCATGGTGGAATTTCCTATGCGCAGTGATTCCTGGTCTGCGAGGTCGCGTAGGGGGTTTAATGCGTTGAGCATAGCATGAAGACTAGCGAGCCGGCAGACGAGGAATAAGGACCCTAGGGCTCCTTCTCTGCTTTGAGTAGATGAGGAGCTCCCGGTGCTGGGGTCAAGCTCGGGAGCTATGCGCCGGAGCCAGGATATTGTGCGCATGGCTGCGGCGAGCTTGAGAGATGGCTGTCGTAGTGAATGGATGAGGTTCGTGGCCATAGATTGCATTTTCTCCTCCGCTTGTACGGAGACGCTCGTAACTAGGGGTGACTCCGGGTACAGGGCATGCAGACGTCGTATGTGCGCATTGAGATCGAGCGCAGAGGCATAGTTCAGCGTGGTGTTTTCTCGGCCAGCGGCGGTGGTGGTGGTGGAAGAGGAGATTGCGGAGGATAGGAGATTTGGGAGGTCGAGAACATCGGCTAGTCTGTCTACGTTTCGGGAGATTAAGAGGGCTTTTCGCCGGCGATCCAGCGCGGCATTTTCTATGCGGTTGTTGTAGTTTTCGCTGAAATGGATGGCGGCGTCGTCGAGCTTGGGGAGCGCATCGCGGAGGTCGGCGGTGGCTCGCGCGAGGGTGGGGAGGGTGCTGGTGAGGGTAGAGAGGTGGTCTGAGGATGTAATTACGGATTTGTGGGAGCGTTTGGATAGAGCTTGGAGGGATAAGAGGAGAGAGTGTTGCGTCTGCGAGAGCGATTGTGGTTCGGATGTGTTGAGTGCAGGGAGGGGGAGAGTAGACAGTCGGTTTAGATAGGTGGCCGATGTAGGATCTACCGGCGCAGGTCGGGGTAATGGTCTATCGAAGTATGGAATGAGGAGCTCGTACAACGGATCTGCCATATTGGCAGATGGCCCAAATTTGGCCGGTGGTGCGTAATTATTTCGAGGTTGAGACTTTAGGATTGATCGAGGGGTTGCACGGCGCTACTACTACAGGGTTATAGTACTGAAGCTCTGGCCACCATAATGTCTGAAGACGACGATGTACGAAATCTACAAGCAAATCCTGTACCTGGGACAATTATGTGAAAACTGTAAATATTCAAGATAGTTTTGAATGTTGAGCTTCTGATAATCAAGAACCAGATTTTTATTGCATATTAAATTTTGAACCAATATTTCAACATCGCATTCTGTGTTAGTTCACTATTTCTCTTGTTGATCCACGAAGAACAAAAGTCTGTATTTCCCGAGTACACTGTGGACGTCATCTATTTCTTCACAATTCATTGGTTCCACACAATTTTCCTGAAACTTTTTGGTCATGGCTATCGATAAAATTGAAGATCATTCTTCAATCGTACTTGAAGATGTTCGTATTGCAGGAAGGACTTCTACCAGCTGTAGTATTCATTGCAGAAATAGATTGATCGAATCTATCAATACAGATGCGTCGTCAAGCGCAAGCCATAGTACATCACCACATCGTTTGCTTGTACCTGGCCTATGCCATCCTCATATACATCTGGATAAATGCTTTCTTCTTTCGCATCCTAAATATGAGGATCTGGAAATCAAAGAGGGCGATTTCGCTGAAGCGATGAAAATAACCAGTAGGCGTTTCACTCTTTCATCTAGTCATGGCTATACAGGGAGTTCCATTTACGCCTTTCATTTCTGGTTCTGAAGCAAATCGAGTCTAGGTGAAGCAAAGTCGAGATTCGAGCACGAGGACCTCATGGAAAGGGGGCGAGCACTGATTGAGGAAAGCATCCAGTTCGGAGTTACTCACATGAGAGCCTTCGTGGAGGTAGACTTTGGCGTGCGAATGAAATGCCTAGACGCAGGACTGGCTTTGAAGAAAGAGTTCAGCGATAGGTGTTATGTTCAAATATGTGTATTTGCTCAAGACCCAATATTCAGTCAGGATAACGTTGATGAGTCAATGACGGACTTGCTCGAGGAGGCAATCAAGAAACCTGGAGTGGAAGTTCTCGGAAGTACCCCCTATGTGGAGAAGAACCCCGAGTTACTGGAAAGAAACATTCAGTGGACTGTTGAGAAGGCGAAGTTCCTTAAATTGCATTTGGACTTTCATATCGATTACAACTTGGATCCCAGCAAAGAAGTTTCTATACTTTCAGCAATCGAAAAGCTGCATCAAGTCAAATGGCTTACCGACGTAGATGCCGATGAGTATAGGACGGTTATGTTTGGTCATTGCACTCGTCTTACACTTTTCGACAATGACGACTGGCAAAACTTACGCCGGGCAATAGGCGAGCTACCGGTTTCATTTGTTGGGCTACCCACATCAGATCTGTTTATGATGGGTCGTCCAGGAAATGCTGGCGGGAGCAGTAGAGTCAGGGGCACACTTCAGGTACTTGAGATGATCAAGAAGTATGGACTGAATGCGACGATGGGCATAAACAACGTGGGAAATGCCTTCACACCCCAAGGTAGCTGTGATCCTATGAGCCTTGCTAGCCTAGGTGTGGGTATCTATCAAGCAGGTACCAAGGCAGATGCTGAACTCCTACTGGTAAGCTTGTTGTGCGACCTTTGGTCACCCCTCCTCATCTAGTTCTCCACTAATACTGCGATATTAGGAATGTGTATCTACGAGAGCTAGAGTCGCTATCGGTCTTGGAAAGAACACTGATCTTGAAACCGATAGCGGAGGACCTGCAGACTTTGTCACATTCAATACTCATGAGCCGGGGAACTTCAGGACGAGAAAGTCGATACAAGAATTGGTGTACGATGCAGGTCACAGTCGGACAACAGTATTTCGTGGCAAGATAGTCACCTCTTCGTAGATATCATGTGGTACAATCACTGTGTTTGTCTCTTTGCATACGACATGGGGGTTATATCACATGGCAATTGTAACCTGCATTCAGATTACATTATGGTGCTCTTGCTGGTGAATGAGCTACCCCTTCTTGAATGTTCGGAACACGATCCTAAATGTTCGTAGTATACTTAGAAACTGAATCCTTGAGAATCGATTTTGTACTACTGAAAAGGTATTCATGATGTAAACTCCGTTGGGTCGTATTCCATGTACATTTGAGGGTAGAGTGGCAGCTTGGTTGAAGATTCTCGAAGTCCCAAAGCAGATGCCCTAAATCCCAAAAAGACGGGGAGGGTTATCTGGTATGCACGATTTTAGGCTGGATTCCCTAATATCTAAACGTCTAAAAATATGCCCCCGACCTTCAAGGTTGTCAAAGGGAAGATGTATATCATAACGTTCGAATTCGTCATCAGCCAAGACTGCTCATGTGCCGCTCTCCTTTTGCAGGCACGTTTTGGTCGGGGGTGGTTGCCCGTGCTCCCAACAAAACAGCCAACCAAGCGCCCGCACTAGCGCCGCCAGCCCGCCAGCGCCGACCTTTATACTTATACTTCGACTGCTCAGCTTCAATCCTGAACAATGTATACTTTCCACACCCATAATGCACGACCCATTTCCTATCCCGCCGTCGCCCTGGCTCAGTAAGGCAGTACAACCATTTGCTGATTACTGGTCATTACCTACATTACCTTTACACATTCACGAAGTTCTTGGATCCTTCTTAGCCTACACATTTATCAATAAAGTCGTTGCGCCGACAGTTTCAAGACGCCTTTTCCCTAGTAAATATTCGAAAT
Organism: Clarireedia sp. CPB17; assembly: GCA_002242865.1. Classification (NCBI taxonomy): domain Eukaryota; kingdom Fungi; phylum Ascomycota; class Leotiomycetes; order Helotiales; family Rutstroemiaceae; genus Clarireedia; species Clarireedia sp. CPB17. The sequence continues at coordinate 18,550 of LLKJ01000095.1, read as the reverse complement.
TCTCGCCTGAACGAAAGCTCAACTGGGACGTTCACGTTGTTTCATTATGCCAGAGCACTCTTATCAACGCTCTCGCCTTATGGGTTATGTTCAACGATGACGAACGCAAGAACATGACAGCTCATGAGCGAGTTCATGGATATACTGGAGCCTCTGGAATGATTCAAGGTCTGGCGACAGGCTACTTCCTCTGGGATCTAATGATCACCCTGCAGAACATCAAGGTCTTTGGCTTGGGAATGTTGGCACACGCAACGAGCGCCCTACTCGTCTTCTCTTTCGGTTTTGTAGGTACCCCCGCCTCTGCAGATGGAACTCCCACTAATCATTCATTGCAGAGACCATTTGTCAACTTCTATGGCTGCACTTTCATTCTTTACGAGCTCTCCTCTCCTTTTTTGAACTTCCACTGGTTCTTTGACAAACTCGATATGACCGGATCAAAGCCTCAACTATACAATGGAATTGCACTTCTCATCACATTCTTTAGCTGCCGTCTCGTTTGGGGAACCTATCAGTCAGTACGCGTATATCAAGATGTATGGAAGGCACTTCACAATGCACCTGCCACCTCTAAAATCGACATCGATAATCTCGCAGGTGGTAGCGCTTCGACCCTTAGCGCAGCAGCAGGCCACAGCGCTGCACCGATTCACAACGACATCATGAAATATGCTGGCGAAGAGTTCGTTCCGCTCTGGTTGGCAATTACATACTTGGCTAGCAATCTTGTTCTGAACACTTTGAACTTCTACTGGTTCGGGAAAATGATTGAGGCGGTCAGGAAGAGGTTCCAACCCCCTAAAGAAGCAAGAAACAAGGAAAAACCTGTCGCCATGAAGACCACTGGTGCTGATGGCATAAAGAGCATTCATGTTGTGGATAGCGCGGTACGGAAACGAAAGGGACCAGAAGACGAAGACTTTGTAGCGGCTGCACAATAGTGGATCTGTATATGGTTAACGAACGACAGTATTCTTTAGACTTGGTGGAGATCAACAGTGTTATGCTTGTTATTGGCTTGGTGGATGGAGCTTTCTTCTAGTTACTTCTTGCTTTCAAATTGTCGATAACCCACAATATCATATTGTTGCAAATCATTTCAGAGTTTGTCCTTTGCACGTTTCATCTTCGTTGATTCACAGTTTCTCAAGACTTAGCAAATTCGCGCAGCTTCTTTGTATAGTCAGGTAAGTCCTGCATTATCATGATTCTAAGAATCTCATGTCGTACATCAATTGGTATAAAGCAACGCCAGAGCCAGAGGAAAGTTCCATCTCTCCTGCATATTTCAACCAAACCCAAAACGCAAAACAAAATTAACCCAATGCATTTTCTCCAAGCTTCGTACGCCATTCAATCAGAACGTCTTAGTTGTATCCCGGTGGTCCAGCAACCATTCCTTCTGGCTTCTGGTATCCTTGCGGTGCAACGCCGTTATTCTCAAGCAAGATGTAGTCGAGCTCCTTGCTCGTCTGCATAATCTCGCAGCACGGGCAGCAGCACGAGCCCATACATCCAGTGCAGGCATTTCCGGTACGTCCTAGTCTTTATGTTAGGAAAGGAACAGATATTGAAAGATCGAAATGGATGGCAGAAACTTACCATATCGGCTTTGCAGTGTAGACCGGTCCATCATTTGCATGATGAATCCAAATCCTCCGAGAACACCTAAAGTGTACCACCCGCAACAAGCTCCGTTACACGAGCTGTAGTCGCTGTCGTTGCCGTGTGAGAGACGGTGGTGGTTGCGGCCGTAGACGAAACAGGGACAGCATGCTGTTTTCCAGCCTGTAGGGGGGATGTTGGTTAGTGATTCATGAGACTTGGAGGAGAGAATACATACATAGACCGCATGGTGAGCAGCATGCCCAGAAGGATGTTTTGTATGGTCTTTCTCCGGCCATTTTGATGAGTTGATGGATAAGAGGGACTGGAAGTGTTTGTTTGGTGTGAATGGGCTCTGAGATGAGTTGCAAAAGTAGACGATGGCTTCACAACTCGAGAGACGGATGGGAAGAACGCTTTAAAGAATGAATTTCTCCGCAGATGTTTTGTCAAGAATGGAAAATAAAGTCTGGCAAAGGCTGGTATAAGAGGGTCTTTTACGTAGATTATGGACGGGGTATCGCACGAAGGATCCGTGCAGGGTATGGTAGCACGGGTAGTAAGGACAGCAGGTAAATGTACAGGCACAGGGTAAGCCGGCAGGGTTGCAGGCTGTGTTTCCGTTTCGTGCATGTCAATTCACTTCGACTTTGGGCAGTGTCTAATTGGCACAATTCGTCTAATTTTACACCATAATCTTAATAAAATCATTTGGATCTTGTAAGCTGAGCAAGCAATTTACATTCCATTGCAAAGTCTCTTTTGGTTTGGTCGACATGAAGCTGTTAGATCATCGTGATATTGAGGACTGTAGAACTAGAGGAAGACATCTTACTGAAACATTCGGGGACCAGGTCGTCGTTAGCTAGTAGCCTTCTGGTCCCGCACTCCACATTCGTCCACCGCCGATTATACGGTTTGGCCCTCATATAAGTTAGCTCTGTGGAGTAGTTAAGCTTTTTACGAAAGATTAAAGATACACCAGGTTCGTTCTTGTTCAGCTAAGGGATTTGGGAGTTGGAGCTTTTCCTATCAGGGAGATGTGCAGACGGTTGCTGTGGCATGCTCGCTAAGGTTAACGTTTAGACGGAAATTTGCGCAGTAAGGCTGAGAACAGTGCCTCATCCTTCGACTTCTTTGGTGGAGAAGCGAGACCAAGGTTGATGGGAAGGATTCTGCGAGGTAGGTAGCCGGTGCTGCATAAGTTTAGGGGGATTTTGTTTGGATTTTTGGAGTGTTTTGTAATTTCCTTTTAAAGGGGTTGCAACGCGGATGGGAAAGTGAAGTATATATATCTATCTGTTTCATGGGAGACTTTTGAACGGCTTTGTGCTTCGATGCTGGGAGCGGTATCATGAGATTCGGGAAGTTGCTGGACTTCGTACAATGATGCAAATGTTTCATAGCTGTTTTTGCATGGCACAGCATTGCTCGGCGTAGCTTCTTGTCGCATTCGATGCTTAGAATGAATCCACCTGTTTTACATACTGTAGTGAATTTTTCTGATTAGGTAAGTGTTTTCCGAGCTGACGGCTCAAGAAGGATCTCAGCCTCTTGATGCGAGTTCCAGAAATAGGTTTGCTGACAGATCCTAACCTGTGGGACCGACCGTTGTTGGGGGCTGAATGCGCATGTGTTTCTTATTTAAGGGTGATGGCCATCGTATCAATAGCCATACGCTTACTTCGCTTGCATTAATAGCTTTGATGCCAAAAAGGAGAAGAGGTCTCGTAAAGAGGTTGACGTCCAGGCATGACCGCCCTAGTGCTTCCGCTCGCCCATTGTAGAATATTCATCTGAGAATGTGCTCTAAACTACCGACAGCTTCGTACTCGACGAGAGCAAATATGACGGCAGCTACTGTGAACAAGTGAGATTATGGTAAGGACATAATAGCAGTCCATGAAAAATGATCAACATCCTCTAAATAACCATCTGAGAGGTAGGAAGGCACTGAAGGTACTTAAGCAGAGTCATAGGATACTTATCCGAACCCCTGTGTAGACAGATCTGCCCGGAAATTGTGGGGAAACTTTATTTCTTGGACAGTTGATGTAATCACCAACACCAACAATGGCTTTTCAGAGTCTACCAGTTCAACCGCATACACTCTCTTTCATGAATTGGCCCTCCGTCGCTGTCTAGGGGTGATAGATCTCGCATTTGGCGACGGATTGTTCCATAGGGGCACAATTTGAGGAACGTTTTTTGCTTATCATCCTTGCCAACATTGCTTTTGACGACCCCGCGAAAGTTGGTGCGCGATCCATGGACCTTGGAAAGAATTAGAGGATTTGGTTCGGGTTCACTTTGAGGTAGTGTCGGCCTGGGTTCTGGAGTATGAGAAGTATGAGACTACCCTCGCGGAGGCCATGGTCTCTTGCTGATTCTTATGGTAAGTTGGAAGTCAGTGTGTTGTCTCCAATGAACGTGCTAACAACCATTTCGCATATGCAGACTTCATCTCTACTTTCCTCGGTAGATCCATGTATAAGAGGACCCCAGCTCTTCAATATCAAGTCACCAAATCCTGCGAACGAGCATTTAGTACTACGTATGTGCCTTCGAGACATCGCACCAGGAATTACGGACCAAGCAAACAAGCATGGATATCTCAAAAAAACCAACAAAGATGGTTCCACGATTACTTCACAACCCATCTACCATCATCATCGCTGCATCCAGACTCTAGATCTTCGGGACCTCATCACAAACTTCCGCGATCAGCCTCCACGCCACATACACCAGGATCCAACCGTTCGCCGGCGGCAGCACCGCCGATGATCGGCACATCCCGCGAACTTACGGTTGTTCGAATACCTCTGCGAAGCGCGAAGCATCATTTTGGAGTCTCTGTCTCTCGCGGTACAAGAGAATACAACGAAGATACATATCAAGCCGGGACATTGGAAATACCGGCATTTGCGAAGCGAGCACCTGTCAGTCTAAGTAGATCGGGTGCTAAGGCAAACACAGGAGGTGCTACATCAGCGGATAGTGCGAGCGGAGATCCGCAAGTGTTTTACTTTGGAGTCTTCGATGGGCATGGAGGGAACGAGTGCAGTGACTTTCTGAGGGAGGAATTGCACAACTATGTCGAGTCGGCAGCGGGGAGCTTTGAGATGCCATCCAGTCTGAAGAAGAAGCAGAAGAATGACGATAGCAATGAGCCGCGCTCTGGGGAAAGTGAGAGCCAGGATGACGTGCCGAATACATCCGGGCCATCTGGGAGAGTCAAAGCTATTGAATTGGAAAAGTCACTCATTGCGGAATGGAAGACTACGGTTGGGGGCTATTTCCGACGGTTCAAACCGGAATACTTTGAGCATCTCTCTTCTACGAAAGACGACTCATCGAGCAAACCTGTATCGATTGAAACTGTATTAATGTACTCTTTCCTCAAAGCGGATCTTGATTTCATCTCAGCGCAAGCTCGAAAACCCGACCCAAATGATACCAACACCGACAAACCCTTGAACGCAGACGATATACTTGGCGAACCGGCTCGCAGGGCAACTAAAGATCGCATCGGTGGACCTACACGTTTTGCTGGGGGATCTACTGCTTCTGTAGCTATGATATCTACGCCTTCACCGACACCTTTCTGGCATCCTGCCTCGCCTTCGGCATTAGTTGTGGCCCATGTAGGTGATACTCGTATTCTACTCTGCGAGACTGCGACGGGCTTGGCTAAACCAATGACGACGAATCATCATCCTAGTTCGCCAATTGAAGGTGGAAGACTACGAAGATATGCTGCAACATTCGTCACTGATTCATTTGGCGAAGAGCGCATGTCTGGATTAGCAAATACAAGGGCATTTGGCGACATGCGCTCCAAACGGATTGGTGTTTCTGCAGAACCAGAAATAAGGCGCATAGAGATAGGCCCTGGAGAATACAGTTTCATGGTTTTGGTTTCTGACGGTGTTAGTGGGACGCTGAGCGATCAAGAGATCGTGGATGTAGTGAAGGAAGCAAAGACTCCGGAACAGGGTGCACAGGATGTTGTGAGCTTTGCTACAGAAGTAAGCAGAGAAGGTGATAATGCGACATGCTTAGTTGTGAGGCTCGGCGGTTGGGAAAGGAGAATGGAAGGCGGAATGGGAAGTATGAGCACTAAAGAAGTGAGGGACTATAAAAAGCGCGATGCGATGGACCCAAGAAGAGGCAGGACGTAGATTGTAGACTTGTATATTCAAGCTAATGAATAGATTGTATATTTGTATCACATTCTGTGGTATACTTATGGCGTGTGACGTTCACGTTAAATATCCTTTCAAGCGGACGATCCCTTACGTCACATCACACCACATAGATTCATATAGCATTTTTGGACTCTCAAACAGCAATGCAGAACAGTAACTTTTGTACATTCAAACATGGCACCTAAAATTGACCCTGCCATTCTCAGGGCTCTATCATTAGATGCCAGTACTTCTACAATCTCTAGACATGGTGGAAGTGGATTCTCTGAGACTCTGAAAATCAGTAGCACAGTAGAGGGGAAGACGAAGTCATACTTTGTGAAAACGGGAGGAAAAGACAGTGAAGTGATGTTTACAGGTACGTCCTTTCTATCTCTCCCTTTTCTACCACGAACTCGACAAATATCATAGAAACAATTCCGAACACGTCAAATACGAGGAGAATCACGTGCTAACACATATCTAGGAGAACATACGTCTCTTAACGCCGTCCACTCCGTCGAGCCCACCCTATGTCCCCGATCCTACGCTCATGGTGCTTTAGACTCGGGTGGTTTCTTCCTAGCTACCGATTTCCTAGATCTCTCTCCGCGTGGAGGTCAACCTGGCTCTGGGCAATCCCTCGCTCAGAAACTCGCCAAACTACACAGCACAAGGGCTCCCATCCCAGACGGATATGAGGAGCCGCAATTTGGTTTCCCAATGACTACGTGTTGCGGTAATACGCCGCAGGACAACAGCTACAAGAGCTCATGGGCGGAGTTCTACGCGGACAACCGGCTGAGACATATTCTCAAGAAGGGAGAAGAGAGGAATGGGAAGAATAAGGAGTTGGGGGGATTGGTGGAGAGAGTTGCCGAGGAGGTCGTTCCAAGGTTGTTAGGGGAGGGGCATCTGAAAGATGGTGACAGTGGAGGGGATGTTAGGCCCGTGGTTGTGCATGGGGACTTGTGGAGTGGGAATCATGGACGGGGAAAGATTGGAGAGGGGGCGGCGGAAGAGGTGGTTTATGATCCGAGTGCGTTTTGGGGGCATGGAGAGTTTGAGGCGGGGATTATGGGTATGTTTGGTGGGTTTGGGGGGCGTTTTGGAAGGAGTATTTTAGGTTTAAGAAGAAGGATGAGCCGGTGGAGGAGTGGGAGGATAGGTGTAAGTTGTATGAACTGTAAGTGCTATGCTATGGAGTGAATGGAAAGGAGTTTTGGGGAAGGAGGGCATGCTGACGAGTTGTACAGGTATCATCACTTGAATCATTATGCCATTTTTGGTGGGGGGTATAAGATGGGAGCAACGAGTATTATGAGAAGTCTTCTCCAGAGATATGGAAAGGATGCCGCCTAATGACTATCCTCGAAGATTAAAGCATAATATGCCTGGATATTAAGTAGGAGGTATGGGGAAATAATACCTAATATCTGAATTGGTAGAGTTGAATGCTCGAAAAGTGGTGTTAGGTAGAGAGGCTTTTCAATTCCAAGAGTAATTCTAGGCCGGAAAGATCGTAAAAACGCACCTCGCTCAGATGCTGGTACTCACTGCGTTGAGACGACAGATGCTCAATAGAAACTGGAATAATGGGTGTGATCGAAAATGCGAATAACTGAGAGTAATACCTGGTGGAGTTTGGTGATGGCACACCTACACCAAACCCGATTTGAGACTCTTTTATCTCTACCAACGAATAAGTCTAAACGCTTCACAAATTAATCCTCAATAATCCCTAAGATATTCTTCAGACCATTTAATAACTTAGAGTCAGCTAGATCCTAACATCTCGATTTCCTGATTTTTTTTAGTAATCGAGTAGTCCTGAAGTAAGAATTTGGGTGTGCCGCGACCAAACTCCACCGGGTGGCAGGTGTTGTTCGGAAGAGGGGACGAAAGTGAGCGCCGCCCTAGCGGCATTTGCTACCCGACCTCCCCACGTCAACACGAAAAGCATCGCGTCGCAACCTTTCCAGTTCGCGCACAGTCTTCCTTGATAACTCAGAAAATCGCAATTGTACACGCGCCTATCCCCCCAAGGCTTGCGTACAATACTCACTTAATTGATCTAAACCCTTCATCTTTATCCACTGTTCGGACGCGTAAATACGACTTTGGCGTGTGAATTTCGCGATGGCACCAGAAACATCAGCGTCTCCGCCAGGCAGGCGCAGAGGGGGAGTAAACCGGGAGAATCAATACATCTTCGACCTCGGAGTCAGAGGAAGGTTGGTTTCCCCATCATTAATGTTTGCGCAGTATTAACAAGCTATCTAATTAGAAAAACTGGTGTTACTATTCCCGACAAAGGAATTCGAGATGAAGAAGGCTTCGAACCGATGGATGATCTTTTCTCTCCTGATAAGCCTGAAAGTGTTCGACCAGCCCAGAGCACAAATGGGAAGCGCAGAAATGCAACTGAGGACGCGACAATATCTAGTGAGGCGGATATGGAAATGGATGAGAGTATGTTAACAGTAGCAAAACTAGTCGCATGGGGACGGCCGTACTGATTATTTCCAGACACAGCTCCAGATCCAACAGAGGTTCTGAATCAACGAAAACGAGATGCGCGAATACCATTGCCACTTCCAAGGTCGAAGTCCCCGCTGAAGACGAATCTACAATCGCCGGCACGTAGACATCCTTCGGTTGGCGTTGTATCTTCACCTGGACGAGCAGAATCTAGCGATAATGAAACAGGACCTGTTCGCAGGAAATTAGATTTCTCCGGTGATGATGCTGCAAGCGACGCGCAGAGCAAAGCCAGTAACGGCACATCGAGAGGACGAGGAAGGCCTGCGTTAGGCAAGCTTACAAACGGGACGCGACTCACACCTGGCCGACGATCACCCTCACCGGTAAATCAGAGTGAAGATGAACAGACGGCATTGGAACCAGAAGACTCGGTGAATTATATCGTACCCGGCGAAGAAGATGATGTTGCCATAGGAGAGACCGAAGATGATGCAGAGCCGGAGGAAGAGGAAGAGGAAGTGGAGCCGGAGGAAGAGGAAGTGGAACCTGAGGTTGAAGCAGAATCAGAGCCAGAGCCTGAACCGGAACCAGAGCTACCTAAGAATAAAGCCAGCAAAAATAAAGGGAAAGGCAAAGCAGTTGAGGAACCAGAAGCACCGGCCGCGAAACGCCGAGGCAGGAAACCCAAGAATGCGGAAGCCCCTGCTGCAGTAGCGGCAGAGGAGGAAGAGGTTAGCGAACGGCCCGCGAAAAAGGCACGACGTTCTCTTGATGAGGCCCCAGCTCCAAAGCCCAGGGGCAGACCTGGAAGGCCTAGTAATGCTTCTAAAACTGTATCAACAACGAAGACCAATTCGAAGGCCAATTCGAAGGCCAATCCGAAACCCAAAGCCAAAGCCCAATCGCGGATGGCATCTATATCAGAAGCTGACTCGCCCCAGGTCCAGCGCGGTCCGCCAATTCCTCGCAATAATGGCCTATTTATTCTCCGTCGTGAGACACCCGCAACAGGCGCTGGATTTCAAAGAACAAGATCTGGTCGTAATTCTATCAAGCCGCTCGCTTTCTGGAAGAATGAGCGTGTCGAGTATGACGAAGATGAGACGGCGGCGGACGGTCGCACTAAGATTCTGTTGCCTAGCATCAAGGAGATAGTGCGTGCCGAAGAAGTAGAGCAGACTAAGTCAACAAGATCGAGAGGAACGAAGTCTAAAGGCAAAACGAGGAAGAGACCTAGGGAGGAAGAAGAGGATGATGACGAGGTTGAGGAATGGGAAACCGAACCTGGCCGTATTGAAGCTGAAGTACAGACCTGGGATCCCGAAGACCAAGTTGGCGAGCACGCAGACGAGAAGGTGGAAGAGATTGCTCTCTCCGCTGCGGCTATCAGAACTCGCGATATCCCAGGCGCATCTTTCAAGTTCGCTAAAACTCTTACGTTACCGTTCTTCGGGTCCGGCATGGTCGATCTGGAACCGGGCGCTGTTAAGAAACCGAAGAACTCGAGGAAGATGCAAATGGTCTTTTTTGTCTTCTACGGCAGGGTTGAAGTTACGGTCAATGGCACTCCTTTCAGAATTGGAAAAGGTGGCATGTGGCAAGTTCCTCGAGGTAAGCATTGTCAAAGTACGGTCTCTGCAGTTTGGAAAGATACTAATTTTATCAGGAAATTTCTACAGTATCTCGAATGACTATGACAAACCGGCACGAATATTCTTCGCTCAAGGATGTGAATATCCCCAAGATGACAGTGCGCCGCCCGCCAGTCAATAAGCTTTCCGGTCATACTTTCTTTGGTTTACTCTCTCGGCTTACTTGGCCATCGTCGCGTTTCAGTTCACTTGCATCGGAAAATGGGTTGGAGGAGTTTTGTTTCTTCATAGCTTCGATGAAGGGCGTGAATAATGTCCTGTTTGAGTTCATCTTATGATACCATGCGTCTGACTTGCTGATGGAGGTCTCGTCCATACGAGAGGCATATCTTCTTGAAATGGTATTATTCAGATCTTGCTCAATTTTACAACCATGCCTCTAGATGCCTTCCACTGGTCAATTGATATGATGAGCGCATCGAACATCTGCTGTTGCATAATTTCTGCATGCAGATGGAACACTGGGATTTTCCTTGCATGTAGCACAATGATTGGTGGATTTAACACTGTGGAAGTAGAGTAGTATTCCATATGAAGATAATCACGATTTGTACCTCTAGAGCCTTATGAAGTGCAACCTCGAGATATAGTGAGAATACTCGAACAATCTACCAACTTTGTCTACGTCTATCTAGATACCCCTGCTCTCGGGCCAACCACTTTACGCGAACTCGCGTCGCGAAACGCGTCTTCCCAGATCCAAAAATCAGAAGAGCAAACCAAGCAGTTCACTTACCACAATACAACTTGCACAACTCAATATGGCAGACTCACAGATGGATGAAGATATCAGTTTGGAAACTCCCGCATCCGACGTTTTCATAGCACCTTCGATCAAGCATTCTTTACTGCTTTCCGGCACATCATATACACATTTCTCAGAAGTTCCACCCTCACTGCTTCCAAAGCCCAACACCGATAAATCGAATCCAAATGCAGTACCAATACCAGGCCCTCCATGTGCATTAGGCGTTGACGAAGCTGGGCGTGGTCCTGTTCTAGGTCCTATGGTTTATGGACTATTCTACTTGCCATTGCCGCTTTCTGATCCCCTTTTGCGAAAAACACACCATTTCGACGACAGTAAAGTCCTTACACCAACAGTGCGCTCCGAGTTGATGAAGAAGTTGTGTACGCCAGAGACGGATCTATATACACAATGTGGCTGGGCGGTGGATGTCATGTCTGCAAGAGATATTGGGGCGAATATGATGAAGCCGGCCGGAACGTATAATCTGAATGCACAAGCAATGGATGCGACGATTGCATTGATTCAAGGAGTTTATGATAAGGGTGTTAATATCCATGAGATCTATATTGATACAATTGGTCCTCCTGCTACGTACCAGAAGAAACTGGAAAGAGTCTTCCCGACAGCCAAGATCACGGTCGCGAAGAAGGCGGATAGTTTATATCCGTGTGTGAGTGCGGCTAGTGTGTGCGCAAAGGTTACCAGAGATGCTGCGTTGGAGGCATTGTATGAAAGCTATGTGACTCCAGACGGACAAGGAGACACGGAAATGACTGGCACGGATGTGGAGGCAAAGGTTACAGAGGAGGGTTGGGGCTCAGGATATCCGTCTGATGCACGATCTGTCACTTGGTTGAAGCGTAATATGGATCCTGTCTTTGGTTGGGGAAGCGAATGTCGTTTTAGTTGGTCAACGACAAAGGATCTGTTGGAGTTGAAAAGCGTTGCTGCTAAGGTCGATTGGCCGATTGAGGAGGACGATGAGACGAGTAGGCTGACGGATTTCTTTTCTGCGGAGAAGGATAAGGATACGGATGAATTGGGGACGTGGTTTGGAAGCACAGTTGGGACGGAGGCATTTTAGGGCTTCTGCTGTATAGGGAGATATGGCGTTTCGGGCGACTGTTCCTCGTAGCATGGTCAATTTATAAGTCGGCGCATTGGGGAAGGTTTGGATATAAGGGTGCATATTTGGACATCTTGTGATGGTTCCGCACATCAAGTTTATCTCAACAACTCCCGCCTAAGGGAAGCTTCAATCAGAACAATAGAAAACAAAGTAGTATTCCTCAGTGAATAAATTAGCCGATCCCTCCGAAGATAAATATATCGAAGTTGTATTGTGGTGGGTAAATGTGAAATTTGGAAAAATGTCGAGAATTCTTGGACCAATCAAGACATTGCATAGCGATAATAGTAAACATTGCCAGATCTGCTCCATAAATTTAGCCTGCTGCGCCAATCATCGCTGAGGGATGTCGTCGAGAACTAAGATTGTTAGCGCATAACCTTATTTTCCATCAACAGCTCCGAGTCGCGTCCGCCAAAAAAAGTTACAAGCTGTTTCTACCTCTTACCTGAGCTTCAAACTCCTTCTCTTCTTCCGCCCTTCCCACCTCCTTCCATTATCGTCGGCGGGATCAGCTTTATCTGCGGTACTTTTATCCTGATCACTCTTTCACAATGTCTCTTTTCGGAGCCACGCAACCACAGCAACCACAACAGAATAGTAATGGGATACTGGGAGCCTCAACTGCACCGCAAAACCCGTCAGGATCAATGTTTGCGGCTAATTCACAAGCCCCGCTGGCACAGTCGCAACAACAGAATGGAACAAGCGGGGCATATTTCGATGCTATCTTGGAGAGGAGCCGGAAGAGAGCGCACGATGGGGACTCTTTGGGCCTACAGCTAGGGCTGGGAGATATCAGGCAGCGCATGAAAAAGCTCAATCCAGGAGCAGCAGATGCCGGTGTCGATGCTAAGGCGCATTATTTGCTGGCAGCATCTGGCGTGGATCCTGGAGCCGCGATTCGGGACCTCAACTTTTTCAATACAAATGCAGGAAGAATCGACAAAACTCAGCCTCAAGAACCGGTCGTGGATGCTGATGTTGAGGGATATCTCGCGCGACTTGAAACACAGACCACGATGAGCATGATCTCTGATGGACTAGCGCGATCAGTCCGTGACTTTGATGACTTTCTAGAGGAGAACGTTACAATGGAATGGAGCGCGCAGCGTAGGAGGATATATGAACATTTCGGAATCAAGCCAAAACGAGAACCGACGGCCGGTACTGCTGCGAGCTTCTCCGCTACCGCTGTCGAGTCTAAGGGCGGCTTCGGCCGATCGAGACGTGGAAAAGGACTTGCGCCAGGGGCATCGAGAGGACCAGGGACGGCTCGAGCCAGTACTTTCGGAAAATCAAGCATGCAAAGATCCGTAATTGGCACTGCAGGACCAGGTGGATCTGGAAACCAAACTTTATTTGTTGACATGGAGAAGAAAACAGAAGCCAATGGCATTTCTTCAGGGCCAAACGACCGATTCTTGCGAGAGAAACAGAGTCGATACATCGAGAAAGTGCAGGAATTCAACGAGGCGAGATTGCGCAAACTACATTACCCCATTGCCAATGAGTTTTCAATGGTCATCAGCCAGGCTGGTGAGCAGCATGCAGCGGATGTCGTTAAAGCATACCAATGCCTGATGGAAATTGTTGGTGAAGATCCTGATCCTGAAAAGCTCCAGCTTCCTAGTGCGGTCAAACAACGACAGTTCGCAAAGGCATACTTAGATGACAACCAGAACTCACCCCAATCTGTGGACATGAGGAAGCGGATCCTCCGCGGCACATTAAGATTTCTGGAGAAGGACTTTTTCGATACGGTGGAAAGTTTTGTTGCCAAAAACCCTAGGGAGGCACTCGTTGGCGGTAGACCTACCCCATTGACTAAGATCAAGGGCTACATTCGACTCCGCGCAGCACGAAAAGATCTTGTCCCTGACAACACTTCTTTGCAGATGAATGGTGATGATTACATCTGGGCTACAGTCTTCTTCCTGTTGAGATCCGGTCACATCTCAGAAGCCAATGAATACGTAGTGGAAAATGGTACTGCTTTCCGCGCCATTGACCGCAATTTCGTATACTACATGGCTGATTATGCCGCTAGCCCCGAAAGAAAACTCCGCCGCGAACTGCAGGACCGAATTCACAGCGAATACAATCAGAGAAGCCGAATTGCGCCAGAAAACTCGATTGACCCCTTCAGGATGGCTTGCTACAAAGTCATTGGTCGCTGTGATTTAGGAAATCGCTCCTTAGATAACTTAAGCACGGGGGTCGACGATTGGACATGGCTGCAATTTGTCCTTGCACGTGAAATCAACCGCGTCGATGAAATTGCATCTGAGGCCTTCGGGCTTACTGAAGTTCAGAACACTATCACTGAGATTGGAGCAAAACACTTTTCTAAAGTCAATGAGGTCGGCAGCGCATTCAGTGTGTATTTCAAACTCTTGGTTTGCGGTGGCTTATTCGAGATGGCAATTGGGTTACTCTACCACCATACCCCTGCCGATGCGGTTCACTTCGGAATCGCGCTAGATTACTATGGTTTATTGCGTGTCTCATATCCAGACGGTGCAGAAGGTGGTTTCTTGACCTACACGACCAGGCAAAAGCCCCAGATAGCATTTGCTCTCATGGTGGGATACCAAACTATGGAATTCAGAGCTGCAAATGTCGCTGCCGCGGTTGATTATCTTACTTTGATTTGCCTGAATGGTGACCTTCCTGGCGATGCCGGGCGCAAGCAAGTTGAGTTGTGTCATGAAGGTCTTCGTGAGCTCATCTTGGAGAGCAGAGAGTTCGCCCTGTTACTTGGCGATATCCGACAAGATGGAATGCGTATACCAGGTATCATAGAAGAACGATTGTCGCTGATCAACCTCGCCAACACCGATAACTTCATGAAGATTGTGACAATCCAAGCAGGAAGTGTCGCAGATGACAATGGAAGGACAACCGACGCAGTTCTGCTTTATCATTTGGCTGAAGAGTACGACAATGTTGTTAACATTCTCAATCGCGCTCTTAGCGAAGCCATTGCTGTACCGATTGGCAGTGATCAAATGCGATTACAGCCACTAAAGCCTAGGACAACAGCTGCGAACGAGACAAATAACAGCCTAAGTCTCACCTCAGTCGATGATCCTGTAGAATTAGCTAGAACGATGATCAATGTCTACTCGTCAAACCGTATGTATCTCGACAGAATTAAGGAGGCCAGTCGCACCGCTTGTGAAGCGTTATTGAATATCAGCCGAGCCAAAGTACTTGTGGAGAACGGAGAATGGAAAGCAGCATTAGCGGTAAGTTTTTCCAGGTGCGTTTGGGAGTGCGGCAATACTAATTATTCGTCTCCTAGGTTATCATAGAGCTTGACATTCTTCCACTCAAAGATGAAGCCTTAGGAAACATTAATGAGATCCGAGCTTATGCCACTAAGTTCTCATCGCTTTCACAATATGTCGCAAACAGCGTACCGAATCTTTTGTTGTGGGCAATAACGTGCTGCAACAACGAAAGAAACAAACTCTTGAATAGCCCCTATGGAGTTAATGCCGGTTCCAGACGACAGATCATGGACCGATACAAGACTCAGACTATGGACTTAACGACATACACTGGCCAGCTGAGATACCGGTTCCCGAGCAGTTTACACGAAGCTTTAGCGAGAGCCCAATCGGATTAATGGGTTGTGGAGTGAGAGGACCTTGGGAGAATCAAAATGTACATTAAGTTGGTGAAGCAAACTGTGAGGAGACTTAGAGGGAACATTTGATTTGTTTGGATGGAAAGATGAGAGCCTGCTTGTTGTGATTGTGATGGTTTCTATACCTTAATACCGGATGGGCCAACGAATAGACGATGAATGAATTGGATGGAAATATGAATTTGGTGTTAGTGTTAACTTGTCTGTTCCATCTAGCAGGCTATTGATAAGAATTGAAAGAGTGAGAGTGCGTCCTAAAAGGGAGTAGGTTAAGGGCATCGAGATCTACACAACAAGCTTTTTATGATGTACATACTCGTGTTTAAAACATATCGGGCGCAAGCCAATTTAAATGGTCCCCTAGTGTGAGTAGTTTGACCGTATTCTGGTCTAGTTTCAAGATGACATCGAGGATAAACCTTGTGCGGATATCGTGACCGGTTCCGCCTGCTATGTATTCCCCGAGTATGGCCAGTCACCCAAATCGGGGATCCGGATACTGATGAACATATGGCAACTTCACGTACATGATAAGGTTGTGCCGCAATCGTCACAGTTTGCTAGTCTTCTAGACGTTCTGGACAACAAACCTAGTGCTAGACGGAGGTTGGGGGTACGTACCGTAAAGGTCCGTAAGCTTGCATGCCAAGCTTTTACCCTTACCTCTACGTTGATGAAATAGCCGGGGCGGCTTATACTAACGATCGATGAAATTCTTCACCGAACTCTTCCCTGCTTCTACTTTCATTTCCCCTCTTTTCTATTATATACCCTCGAAGTACATGCTTGTATGACATTACATGACTCGGGCTCCTTTCACTTTCTTACGTATATGACCATTACACGACTACACATGAAATGACCCCTCATTACCAGTGATAGAGCTCGCCTTGTCGATAAGATCGAAAGCGAAATCCGAAATCTTAAATCAGCATCCGCAGCTGCGGTCTGCATCTATTTTCGACCATTGACCATTAACCACTGAGATTGGAACTGGAATTGGCAGTCTCGGTGCATGCGAAACCCAGAGGCGCGGGTCCTCGCAGATTCAGAATGACACCTGATGCAACAGTACAGGGGTCAGAGGAGAGAAGCATGTCGAACGAAGGCGGGGAAGATGGCGCGAGTGCTGGCAGCACTGTGAGCCCAAGTGGAGAACAGCAGAACAAAAGACGAAAGACTGGCAGTGCTTCGGGTGCGAGTGGCAGTGGAGGCACTGGTGTGAGCTCGAGAGGCGTTGCGAATCTGACGCCCGAGCAATTGGCTAAGAAGAGGGCAAATGATCGCGAAGCTCAGAGGTCAATCCGACAGCGGACGAAGAACCAGATCGAGAGCTACGAGAGAAAGATTCGGGAGTTGACGTCGCAGCAGCCGTATCAAGAATTGCAACAGGTTATGCGTCAGAAGGAATTGGTTGAGCAGGAGAATTTGGACATCAAGAAGAGGCTGTCACAGGTCATGTCTCTCATCCACCCGATACTCGGTACTCATGGTCAGTAATGGGGTTTGTGGCTCGGCAGGACCATCATGAAGCTTGAATTCTAGCTAATCGGCGTTCTAGGATTTGAAGCTCCCACTCAATACTCATCGCCTTCCGCATATCCTCCCCCGAACCGACCAGGCTCTGCGAATCGCAATGTTTCGACTCCGAATAGCATAAACTCGCCGGGAACTGTCGTCGGCCCTTCATGGCCAACTTCAACTGCGCCGACTATGATAGCTGCGGCGCCTCTTGTGCCCTTTGGTCAGGACATGAGAAGCATTGTGCACATACAACAAGCTCAACAGCTACTACAACAACGACATGAAATGACACATAATTTAGACTTGGGACCAGAGAGACTAGGATTGGACTTCTTACTAGAAGATGGGCAGAGGATTAACAAGATACCGAATCCTCCTGGTGGTAGTGGCGGTACGCAAGAATCGCCGAATCTTCAGCAGATCCAGAAGTCCATGCACCATCGAAGTAATTCAACCGCTAGTACCACTACGAGCTTCAATACACCCAATTCCAACTCGTCTGAAATGAATGGGCATTCCGCTCCAATCCGCAATAGTCCCCCGACCTGCCCTCTCGACTCTCTTCTTCTCGATTTCTTGCATGAACGCCAAGCCGCAGCTGCAAGTGGGTTGTCCACCCCCAAGCTAGTCGGACCATGCTACCCATCCGTATCCTCTCTCCTCAATCCTTCTCGCAGCGGCGGCTCGCACCCGGTCTCCAAAGTCTTCACCGATATTCTTGGCACATTTCCCGACCTCAGCACGCTTCCTGAAAAGGTCGCCGTTCTCTACATCATGTTTCTTCTCATGCGCTGGCAAATCCACCCGTCTCGAGAAAACTACGATAGACTACCCACATGGATTACACCGCGACCATCTCAGCTGTTCACCCCACACCCAGCTTGGATCGATCATCTCCCGTTTCCGAAAATGAGAGATGTGTTGGTGAGAGAGTACAACCCGCGGGATTATCTCTTTGATAACTTCTTCATCCCGTTCACGAGCACACTGAGTCTGAATTGGCCGTACGAACCGACGGATACCTTGTTGAGCGCGGGTGCGGGAGGAGAAGATGGCGAGTTGGTCATCAACCCCGTATTTGAGAGACATATGCGGAGGCTGGAAAACTGGAGTCTGGGCCCGGCGTTTGCGAGTGCATTTCCGGGGCTGAAAGATACTTTTCGATTAAAGATGGATGGGGATAGAAGGTAATAACGGGCTCGCTCACAGGAGAGAGAAAACATGCGCTCGGTTTAGAGAGCCACGAGCTTCCATCCATCCATCTAATGAGGGGGCTGTATTATACACACACATAGAGAAGACGGGTAACATGACCCGCCGATGAGAACTTTGAAGAAGAAAGAGAAAAAAAAGGTGCTAGAATGGGGAGTGTTGATATATGCATGGACTGGATTACGATTTTGATCCGAATTTTTGAACTTTTGGGGGCTGGTTGGATATACATGGGAAGAAAAGGCAACATCATATTTGGACGGTTGAAATACACATCTGGGGATGGAATGGATTGCAATTGTACACGGAGTTTGCGAGTGCTGGGGTTGGGGCGGGCTTGTTGGGGTA